>OU015500.1:97766257-97908757 GCA_907164885.2 Dolomedes plantarius
AAATGTGTGTGCATATTTCGCGCAAAATTAGAAAAAGTCATAAAATTTCAGAAGCCTGAGGACATAAATACAGACATAGCGCTCAATAGTGTGTCCAAAACGACGGCAACCGTCTTTCTAGTGTTAAACAGACAATGGTTTACTTTTCTATGCCACAAATAAATTTTCTTTTCAGTAGCTGCACCAGATTAGTACAAAGTGAACGAACACACACACGCACGCACGCACGCACACGCACACACACACACACACACACACAGGCATTTTATTAGATTAATTTTTGTTCTTATCTGATATTTTATCAGTTTTGTTTTGCTTTGAATAAACTACTTCATGCGAAATAAGTTTACTTACTACTACTATATATTACAACAAACGGCAATTTATTTTTTCCACAGTAAATTTAAAATATAATTTGGCGAAACTTGCCTTATTGTATTAGTATGACATGACAGTTACTAAACAAACCGAGAGCCATTCAATGGCCTATCTGAGAGCATACAGTCCCGTTATTCCCCCATATGAATTGCAGCGAATGTAATAATCGATGATGTCATACCGAAATTGCTTATGTCACGCATGATAAGGGAAAATAATTCGATGGCAAAGGAGAGTGACATCTTCTTAAAAGGAGAATCGACTCTCTGAGTGATGAATCGTTTCGGAAACAAAAGCCAGAAAGGATGCTTCCATACGTATTAGTGAAAGGGTGATAAATAACAACCTGAAATATTTATTTCCCAGACATCGATAAAAATATAATGGGTACTACCTATGCGACCTCGAGTTTATTCCATTAAGGTTTGGGCCTTTTACTGCAGTTTTTTTTTTTTTTACGTTTCCGATTTTGTAACAATATTGATATTTAAACAATTCATTTATCAGAACGCTTATCGCTTACTCATATTTCTTAGGCATTTTCGGTATGAACTATAAAGCTAGTACAAGGCAGAGTATAAGGCAAAGATCCAAGTAATAATTTGTCAGGAAAATTCGTTCGAAATAGCGCCTCCTAATACTAACTGCCTGATGACTCGAAAACAGATAGCTGCGGAAATGCGGGCACCGATTCGTCTGGCATGACCATCTCTTCGTGTAAAATGCTGAGCTCCTGTGATCAGCAAACCAAACTTTGAATTTCATTCTTTTTGGATTCGAATTTTGGTTTTCATAGAAAAAAAAAACGGACAGTAGTTTTGAAAACATTCTGTCGGCAAAAATGCCTATAATCAAATCTATTTTTTAGTTAATTATTCGTATATTCATTGGATATAAGTTCATCATGAAAGATGCGTATATGTGAATCAAATAATTCATTAAATCAGAATTCATCTGCTTTGAATATTTATTTGTGTCCGAGTGCCTAATAGTCTGTAGTGGGAAAAAAAAATGGAGAGAGGCGAGTACAAAAACCAATCTTTTCGTTTGGTTAGTCCAGTAAAATCAAATTCTTAGTCAAATCACATTCTTTAATTCAAAACTGCCGTTAGTGGAAACTTATGGCAGACATTGAACTTTTTAAAAAAGTGCTTAATATATGTCAGCATACTGTGTTGTTAACCTCAAAAAGGAGGTAGGAATTGTGTGAGAAAAGTCACTGGAATACCCTTCCAAATACTATAGAGAAACTCCCCTTCTTAAAATCCAATATAGATATCTAAAACGGAAACTAGTGATAAAGAATTATGATCATCATAACCAAAAATTATAATTCTGTATGGACAATTCACGAGTGTCTTTAAATTTCTAGCGAAGATTTTAAACAGCGCTGTTTTCCTCATCTGTACCGTAATAATTTTAAAGTCATTGAAAAAATTGGAGAATTCGTAACATTAAAATACTCTATCATAAATGCCGGTTTTAAATTTTAGATTGGTGGCAAATTTTTTTTTTCCAATGCGTAGGTACTTTGTCGGATAGACATGCGCCTGTTATTCACCGCAGTTTTTGCTGACTATTTTATTATGGGAGCACCGTATAGGCGGACCAGCATTGCTCCCTATGAATGGACGACATGAACGGAGGTATTTTAGCGGGGCGCGCCGGGATTCGATCCGAGCGCCCTCAGCACCGAAAGCCAGCGCGCTGACCACAGGGTCACTTCGGCCCATATTAGTAGCAAATGACTCTTTTATATAAAATGTTCCTTACATAGAAAAAAAAATGTCGGGAATTCGATAAATCAGATGAAAATGCGATTGTAAAATGTAAATTAAAAGTTTTACTTGTTGATACCCGTCAAAACATGACGGCTAGATAGTAAATAAATGTAATAATGCACAAATTATACTCAACACATCATTGCCAAATGTTGAAAATCATAATAATGCGCAGAAACAAATTAATGTGTTTAAGCGGCCTCGTGCTGAGTGAGTTATCTAAAGCCAGATTTAAACATGTCACTGAGCATGCTGAAAGAGCAATTTTTTTTAAAATTGTAAATTATCGCTAATTAAACAGCGCGAAATGAACAATTTCCATCAGGTTTAATCTTATATTTCACGAACATACTTATCATAAAAATAGAAATGGCAGAGAGAGAGATCTAGAGAGACTCCCCGGAAAAAACGTGTTTATCATTAAAACATGTCACTGAGCATACGCATAAACAGTGAGTTTCTAAAGACATTTACACATGCCACTGAGCATGCGCATAAATCCATTTTTAATTGTAAATTATCGCCAATTAATAGAAATTGCGGTTACAAAAACCAAATTTGACAAATCAACGGATTAGTCCTTTGTTTTAGACCAAAATGAAGTAAATGAATGTAGTAGTTTTTTCTCACGGACTGCCCAAAGAATCGTCTTAGCAACTTAAATATATAGATTTTTATAAACGCATATTTTATAATTGTTTTGCCTCTCGAAGAAAATCCCCTAATAACTACACCAATACCAAGTATCACACTTGTTAACTTATTCTTAGTAAATACAAAAGTTAATAAAGTAAATAATTTTCATTTGCATTCAAACGGAAATTAATGCTAAAAATAAATCTTTACGAATATTCTTGGAGCAATTATTTTTCTTCACTAAAATTCTCGTTCACAGACACATTCTAACACCTCAAACAGCATGGCACATTAATGGAAAAATAGCACTCAAGAACTCAGCCTGCTTTCGGCGGAAATTGCATTTATTTATTTTGTCCATTCCGACTCTGAGCGGTGACTCGGCCATCTATGTATAAATCGTGCAACCTTTTATATTATAACTAGCTGAACACATGTGCTTCGCTAGGGAGTATATTCAAATTAAATACAATGGTCAATGTATGCAATTAATGCCAAAAAAGTATATATTTATAAAAAAAATCGTAACAAATATTTTGATAGACAAAATAATCTAGAAGAAAATATTCAAATTAAATCTAATAGAACATACTAAAGAATATAGTACAGTTAATATAGTACAGTTTGAAGAACATTTCTTTTACTGTATTTTGATATTTTTTTTTGATAATGTCCAATGGTCTGCCGCATTAGAAAGAAAAAAAAATTATTATTTTTGTCAATTCATTTCGTTGTTATGCACGTGACGCAAAATTAATTTAAAGTATGACAAAAAGAAAAGAAACCATGTTATCAACATGTAATAAATAAAATTCTAAAATTTAATCTTTAAAAATTCACCAAAAATCAGAAAATGGAGGTTGTTGGATTTTGATTTTCTACTGGAGTTTAATTTACTCTTACAATGGTCAACTGATGGCGATCCTACTCAAATTTTGCCATCGCTACTCCCTTCCCGCGAAGTAACTCAGTGGTATGTAGGCTTGTAGGGAGGAAAGACGTGTTTTTTTGTTCGCTGTTCTATTTTTATTGCATTATAATGTAAGCGCACATTTCGTGACAATTTCTTTTTGAATGTATCTACAACTTTTGAAGTATAGACATGCCGACATTCTTCTGCGGAAGTAGCTAATATTTCCTTGTACTCAGCTAATTTTCACCTATCAATAAATTCAGTTCTACAACATGCTTGTGATCATTTGACAGTTATCAACCTGTTGAGCTTTTACATTCTTTGTGTCCAGAATACAGTCACAGGAAAAACCCAGCGACCTTAAGTGAACTGAACTTACACAGAGGTAAAGATTCGAAAAAGATTTCATTTTATAGGAATTTTTATTATCTTTCTCGTGATATAAATTTTAGAACCCTCGGATTATTATTTTAAATGCAAACTTAAAAGAATGTTACAAATACAGCTTAAAAATTTAATTTAAAATAATCCAAGAAAAACTTTTCAAAAATCTTTCTTAGTGCACCCCTACACTATAAGAAGAATCGCCATGCAAAATTTCAACCCTTTAGGTCCAGCGGTTTGGTTTGTGAGTTATCTTTCAATCAGTCAGTTACGGAACTGATATATATATATATATATATAGATAGATAGATAGATAGATAGATAACAATTCGGATTGGGAGGAACAAAATACGTACTCTCGCACCCAACTTACTCTCTGTCGCAAACTACAACAGTCTCCCTGCATTTTACAAAAACGGCGAATGGGATTTTGAGATTAAAGGCTGGTTTACAGTTACATCACCGTAATTTTTCGCAGAGTATTATTAACAGAAAAAAAATTATACACATTCATTTGACGTACGTATTGTAACATATGGCGCATAACAAAATGGGATTAGCAAGAAATTAGAGCTGAATTTTCTACTATCAATTAGGCATCCAGAACTCCGAAAATTATATAGGTGTGTAGAACCATTCGAATGTTGAAAATACACAAATGTATGCTTCTACTACCCCCACCCACCCACATTAATCCATTTTAACGTAGGACTACGTTTCTCCATAACGGTCCTTCGGAAAGGAAAATTTCAGACGCTAAAACCGTCCGTCCATCCGTTCTCACGAGTTATAATTTTGGCAGCGCGCCTAACCCAGTCTCTCCCTTGGACAAGTTAAACAGAAAAGTACAAAGATGCGTCAAAATTTACATACAAAAGAGGTAAACAATAATAAGAAATCCTACATTATTAACCCGCAGTAGTTTCGTTAGAAGAGACTACCTGAAATTTTTTTAGCTCTTAATACCGTTGACCTTATTAAATGCAAAAAGTAAAAACAATAAATAAACTCTAGTGCTGAATTATTGCTTATGAACATAAAATTACATTCTGCAAAACTTATAGGGTTTATAGATAGCTGTGGAATTCCTTGAAGTTTACAGCACACAGAAACATGCGGTAGAGAACCGCTTTATATAAACTTTAATAACTGGTAATAACAGTACCCTAGAAAACTCAGAAAAATTCTATCCTATAATATAATTCGGAAAAATAAAACCCACGAGAATTGTTTGTAGCTTCGACGGAATTGTTCCAGACAGGGAGGTGTTCAGCGTGATTACTTAAAGGACCTCGAGAGGTTATTGAGTCGAAAATTACCTTTCAAATTAATTCCCAACGCAATTATCTTTCCTTCAGAATTTGATATGGTACTTACATGAAATGATCTCAAGATTGGAGGTGAAGGAATTAATACTCCGAAAAGATATAATCGAAGAATGTAATTCTGCTTCCATACAAAATCATTCAAACCTAATTCTAAAAGGAATAGATTTTTTTGGGGGGAGGAAAAAAAAAAGATTTCGGTACTCTACTCAAAACCAACTTATTCTACACATTTAAAAGATTTTCGGCAAGTTGTTAAGTTTCAATGAATGGAATGTTTGTGAACTAGAAAAAAATAGTACATGCCCTAAATTTAAATTTTATCATTACATTCCAAATAGGAACCCGAGGTAGCCTAATTGTAGCACATTGGGCTTCGCACCGGTGGTGCTTGGTTCGAATCCCGACGAACGCCATTATATACCTTCGTGTATAGACCGTATATGGACATGTTAAATCTGATGAAGTCAGGGTAGGAGTAAGTACGAGCGCCCCCCCCCCCCTGATCTCGTTCTTGGGGTGCTAAGTCAAAATTGAGGTGTCACCAGGGGGGAGGGTGTTGATTCACCTATACGGTTCCCCAATTGAAAGCAACCAACGATTCACGTTGATATAGTGCGAATGTCTTCGTTGACAAGTGCCTCGCATTGGCAAACAACAAACAACGCATTCCAAATAGTTATTTTGTAGATACGATATTTCCAGCTCACTGTAATTATGCAAGAGTCCCTCGGACTATGTTTGACTTCACATTCAGAGCCGTTTAAAATTTCGTATAAGAACGTAAGTCAGAATAATACGTCGTCCTGACGTCAAGGCATTCAACAAGCTTAGAACCTGAAGACGTCAGTCGCCGAGCGCGATTCATACTTGCACAGAGTAACACAGGTCCGATTTAGTTTAGGATGTACGGAGCTACTAGTACTAACTCCATATTGTGTTAGACCACATCCATTTTTTTTCTCAGCTTGGGTCATCGCCCAGTTTCCAACCGGTACACGTGGAGATGGAATCAACCGACGCCATGGTAGTGCTACAGCAACTCCCTCAGAGAGTACAACCGCCCCAGGAGAGTCCCAGAAGCTTAATACATTATACCTGCACGCAGATGAGGTTCTACTCTAAAAACCTTGGTGTTCTGGGAGAGAGCCACACTACCCCCACGCCGTAACAAGAACGTTAGACCTTACAAGAACGTAAGAAGATCGTACAATAACGTAAATTATCATAATCATTTCCCATATTAGTATAAGTTTAATAACACCATTTATAAGTTTAATAATGCCATTTAGTTGAAATAAAAGTGTATGTTTTGGACAGTAAATTGTACTCCTTGAAATAATTATTGTTGTTCAAATATGCTAAATCGTAAAAATATATAATCTGAAGGCAATAATGTTAGCCATGGATAACACGTCAACTGATTCGAAAGTAACGACGATAAAAGAGTTTAAGTTCTATTTCTCGTTCAAAGAAATAGTGCTGAGGAAGTTGAGCCCTCGTTCAAAAGTTAAACAGAGGTTAAAGATGTGTTACATAACGCTCCTCAATCAAATCAGTTTTCTATTTATTCTAGTTTTTTACATTTTCTTGACGCCAGAGAGTCCGTTTAAACAGAGGGGAAACAGTCAAGACAGTCACTGGCAAATTTCCAGACATGTCTATATCCGAAAATTTTCCATATGAAATAAGAGTCATGTCTTTATAAAAGATAATTACTTAACGGTACATAATTCAAATATTACAATACATTGCATAATTATCATACATCCGTTGATTGTGCTGTTAATCAGTGTAAGATTCTTGTTGCTTATAGGTAACATATGGTTAGCGTGTAAAAATTAATTAGGAGGGAAATCTAACACACGACTTTTTTTTTTTAATTAATTCTCCTGCACCGGTAGTTCTCGGTCTGTTGTGAGAATACCCCATTTCCTTTACTTAGTAAAACCTGCTAATATTATGATGAAACCCTTCATTTAACACACTAGTATTTTCAGTATTTGGTATGTAAAGATTGGTGTTAAAAATGTACTATTTGTTCATTTTAGTGCAAAACAAAAAAGACTTAAAAGCCTTAAAGGTGTAAGACAAAAAAGACTTAAAAAGACTTAAAAGACAAAGGTGACTGTTAAAAGTGCAGTTTATTTTTTATCCTAGCTTTATAATATATTTTTCAAAGATATAAAGTGACGTATTGACATTTTTTGAATGCATTCACTTTGATTTCCAGAGTTTATTTTCATCCGAACCGTTTTGTGTCAAACATCGGTGCTGAGTATCAAGATTAGAGTAGACAAAAGCTGAAACAGAAAAATAGAGACAGGCCTGTAGGTGTGAATCATGGACATTTCACACAGGGTGAAACAGAGATTAATAAAATGTTATGGCAGAAGATAATTGGTCTACAAAACAAAAGAGAATTCATGGAGAGGAAAAGGAACTACCTCTCTCATAATTGCTTAGATTTTATTACACATTTTATGGTCATGCAACATAGCTTACGTATTTAATAGAACTTTGGATACTTGAGTAATTGCGTTTACAAAAGTGGTTATTCCCTGCACTATTTATTGGCTATTTATAAAAACTCAGAAACTGAGTAAAACATGTACAATGTATATGACATGTACAATGTATATGTAAGTCCGTTGTATGTGGTTTTGTGTTGTGTTGAAATTTCAATTGATATAATGATTTTGACTTTCTGTTTTCAATATGGGGATTTCGGGACCTAGGGATGCTTATTGGATTGAAAAAACATCCTATCAGAATGATTCCTCTGAGGTGACCGATTCGGTTAGGCCAACTGATGAAGAGAACGGTCGATGGACTCGTTATTTTGGGTTTTTATTTTTATATTTTTGCACTTGTATATTTTTGATTTTATTTATTCGTTGTATGCGTATCATATAAGTGATACACATACGATAGTGATGCACCTCCGATCTAATGATGCCTTTATTTATGTCTAATGATGCATTTTGTTTTCCTGTTGTGTCAGGTTGATGGCCGAATGACTAGGGAGGCAGGTACTCGGCTCTAGAGTCTGTAAGTTAGAATATCGCTCTTGGAATGGATGTTTGTATCCGCTCGAATTCGGCTGTGAACTTCAGAGACTTGCCTGTTTGGCCCATTTGTTTTTAACTGTGAAGTAAGGTAAACGCACCAGTAATGGATCGGTTAAGAGAAAAATTGAAGTAAATCTGAATTTTCACAGCTATAGTTAAAGCAAACTGGTCCAAATTTTTACCTGCCATTTTAATAACTGTCTTACATCTGTATTATCAATTGGAGCGCACTGGCTGTATTCATAAAACAAATATATATACATAAATAATAATCAATCTGATGCACCTACAATGGGCTATTATTTTGTCCGATGTACCCATAATGGGCCACCAATATCGCCCATCACAACATTAATGGGCCATCTATTTAATCTGTTATGGAACAAAAATTAATTCTAAAATATCATAAAATTGGAAAGAAAAGGAACTAAAAACATGATGTATATTTTTTAACCGGTTTATTAATTTTATAACTACAGTACAACTACACTAAATATATAAAAACTGAAATATAACTGAAATATAAATTTATTAACTTAAACATCTAAAATTAAATTTACTTAAAAATTGTGGCTAATGTTGCCGGTGATGTACCGCTTAACTTGTCACAGCTGGTATGTTGTTGTAAATATTGACATTTCCGAAAAAATAATTTGTACCAGTACACGGGTTGGCCCAATACAGGGACAGTGTAACAATTTGTGATCCCATGATGGGCCACGCTATTTTGACAATGGAATCTAAGTTTTTTGTCATTTAATCGCTGTACAATTTGAATTATACATACGAGGGTAGGCTGAAAAGTAATGCACACTTGCTTGTAGAGCGCGAACGAAATGACCTTCAAAACCGCGCCAAGTGGCATATGGAAGTTACATTCCCCCTCAATACTCATCGCAGGTTTTAAGTCGTTGTGTTCATCCAGTGTATTTTGAAAAGCGGTAGTATGGAGACGTGTTCTAGTGCTATGTCTACGGCGAGTTATACAGCGCGCTGTTATCGGATTTTTAACAGCTGAAAAAGTGACTCCTACTGAGATTCATCGTCATTTAAAGGCTGTTTATGGTGACGATGCTGTTGATAAGGGTACTGTAAATCGATGGGTAATAAAATTTCGTTGTTGCGAGCCTGGAAAAGCCAAAATTGTTGATCAAACACGCAGCGGACGTCCGATCACTGCCACAGACGATGAACATCGCAAACTCGTCGACGATTTGATTCAAAATGACCGGCGACTCACTCAAAAGCGTATCGCAAACCATATTGGAGTATCCAAGGGATGCGTCTGCTTCATTATAGAACGATTGGGATACCGTAGAATCTGTGCTCGATGGATACAACTCCGTCTCACAGGCGAGAACAGCGTCGGACTGGAGAGGCTCTGCGAAACCTGAAGTTTGAACCGATTCCACACCCTCCTTTTTCCCCCGATCTTGCGCCTTGCAATTTTTATTTTTTTCCTCGACTCAAAAGAGACCTAAAGGGTAATCATTACACCTCGGACGATGTGGTGAAGGCAGCTGTCAAGTCGTGGATTCGAGAAAAGTCTGAAGAATTTTTCAGTGACGGAATGAGAAAACTTGTTACACGTTGGGAGAAATGTGTTAGCCTTAACGGTGACTATGTTGAAAAATAAATATATGATTTTGAAGCTTAAGAATTGTACTTTAATGTTCTTTTTGCCCGATCTCGCAATTTCTTTTTGTTCACGCTCTAGAAGCATGTGTGCATTACTTTTCAGCCTACACTCGTACTATCGTAATGAATAATAGTTTAAGTCAATAAACAGGCATTATAGTACTTAAGTGAATTTTTCAAAATTTTTTATTTATCTTAACAGATTTCTTAAGCAGGTGATAAAACAAACACAAATTTTCTTCTCTCTAGCAGAATACACCTTACACTTCGCACAAAGTAAAGGAATGAATTGAATTCCAATGCTAAGGGATCCTCGCAGGTAGTAGCCAATGACCCTCACCCCTTCTACTGCCTAAGGTAACAATAGACCCTTAATTTCTCGACATTTCTAAAGGGTGACTCATTATAGGGACATGGCCCATTATAGATGCATTTACCTTAACAGAAAGGGACACACAATTAAAGCAGCTTAGAATGGGCTATAAATGACTTAGCAACTGTAGCCGTGGGGCGATGAGTTAAGTGTGTACGATGATTACATCATCTTGTTGGTTTCACTCTAGTATACAAATTTAAATTTGTGAGTATCATAATGTGTATAACTATTAAAATATGTTCCATTGAAATGGTACAATAAGCATGAAATTGCTTCTTATATTTTAAAATGCAATTGGATTATAACTCTTATTTTTATTTCTCGAACTGTTTGCAATAATGCCAAGAACCTGAAAATATCGAGAATAGATATTCATCTGAAATTGTTTACAGAATTTCCTTATACAGCAGCCTTGAACTCGTAGAAGAATATATCTCACGTTAAAAAAAAAAATTCATACAGTTATCTATCAAGATAAACACATGTGAGTTTCCGGAGAGCTTTTATCAACAAATGCTTCTATCGAAACATTCGAGGCTTTAACAACACAAAAGGCTTTCGAAAATGAAATCGATACAAAAAGTACTATATATTGATTTCGGTGTCCAAAAGCTGGGGAAAGTAAAAAACGAAAGTTTCTGACAGCATAATAAAAGAAGTTAACAAAGGGTATGCAAATGGTTGAAGAGGTTGGGGGATAAATGGTTGAAAAGACTTTTGGCAAGAGAAGGCGTAAATTAAGTTTAAAGGACGGTTAGCGGTTATTTATAACTGCAGTTTGACGCCATTCTTGAATAATGATAAACGCGTCTAACAAGTTGCTTCCTGAAAATTCCCCAAGTTTCTTTATAGTTTGAGCTTAGTTACAAACGTATTTCTCGTTGGCTGAAATCTTTTTTTATACAGTCATTAAAAAGGTGTAATAAAGAGTGCCTTAAAATTAGAAAGATTTTTCTATTTTTTTTTATTTATTCAGAATAATGAGCTACTTAGTTAGGCTTAATTTACTTTAAGAGCCTATTATAACTAAGTAAAAATTTTGAGCTTCATTGTGCATAAGTTTGACATATTTTCATATCAACAAAAAATACGAATATTAGAAGGTAAAACTAGTGGAAGAGAGTACAAGTAGAGGAATTCAAAATGGAAGAGCCGTATTAAAAAAGCGCCGGCATCGAGGTTAGTGGACCTAGGTTCGATCCCAGGTCCTTTCAGCTGATTCGTTAAGGTTTCCGCTGTAAGAACTTGAAGAACTTCCTATGATTGGGTAGCTGAATAAAGACTCGTTAGATAACTCATATTTTTTATACAACTGTTCTTTAAATCTGGAACACCCAACTCTTCTTAAAATCCATAATAGAATTAAAAATGGCTACTAGTTACCGTTGGCTAAGAGCGTTAGGTGAGGATTGTCTCTATCAATTGTTCACAAAAATTGAATCGAAAATTGCCCATTCAGACAATCATACCTAATGCTGCAAGTTCCTGTTTTGCGAACTTCACATCTTTGATGTAAGTGATAGTTTTGTTTACTCTATAGCGATATGCGCTTACAATGATTTATGTATTTTCTTTATTTAGACGTTTCTGGAATGGGGTGCATAAGTGTAAATGTTCGAGTATACATTAATTTTAAATGGATGTTATTCATAACCCAATTTCCTTTACAAGTCTCAGTTTTTTGCTCAAATTAAGACCTTCGACATATCACGTAACACATCTCAACTCTCAGCCAGCATAAAAACAGATATCACGGAAACTTACACACGTGTCAGTGAGACTGGCCATTTAACGAGAGAAAAGGACACATCTTAAAGGCTTATACTAACTGGTCGGAGAAAAAAAAATCAACTCATCCACCCATACTGGCCGGACGGTTGTCAAGGTTACGTTTCCTGGCTACCGGCCAAATGATCAAGACCAAATGCAACGGTCCCCAAAGTGGACCCACTTCCTTTTCGAACACCTCCCCTGCACTTTTACTTCCTCATTATTATTTATATACTTGCGAGGTGTAGCACGCGACCGTGCCGGACACAGGAATGAATTTTTTATTCTATACGCAGACGCCGTTTGATGGAAGAGAAAGGTGGAATAAAGCGCTGGAAAGTAATGGTGGGAGCATTTTCATGGTTGGTAATTTTTGCCACGTTGGTAACGTTAAGCTGCAGAGTTGTTGCGTTTTGAAAAGAGTTCGGGATGGTGATGCAATCGGTGCTGAAAGGGATGAAATGCGCTTCACGATTCATTAAGACGATTTTACATCAGTCGACTCCGCGAATCTTTAGATCCCATGGTAATGTGTGGGGTATTTTGCTCTCATATTTATAAATTTTGTTTCTGCATCTGAGAGAGATCTTCAAATGTAATGCGCGTGCTCTTTAAAAATTTCTTAAGATATATTTTTTTTCTATTTTTGCTAATGCGGAGGTACTTGGCCCTAGACGTTTGCACTGTATAGTGTTGAAATTGTTCGCTACTTTTTAATCTGGGAGTACCATACAGGTGAGCAAGGGCGGCTCCAGAGGGGGGCAGTAGGGGCGATTCCCCCCCCCCCCAAAAAAAAAAAAAAATACCCGGTGAATTTTTTTTGTACATTGCCTAAAATCAAATAATTCTAGACCTAATACTAAATGAGTTTAAATTTAAAATGAGAGGTTGTTTATTTCTTACATATATATAACCCTAAGAGCCAACGTTGCCCACCCACCCCAAATCTCTGGACTGGATATATATATATATATATATATATATATATATATATAACCCTAAGAGCCAACGAGAGCCCCCCCCCCCTTCCAAATATCTGGACTGGAGCCGCCACTGCAGGTGAGTCACACAATGCTCCCTTGTCAACTCAGTTTTGATCGAGCATCCCAGGAGTGGAGAGATATCTGGAGGACTCGCACCTTCTCTCACCCGCTGATATCATGCAAGGATTTAAGGTGCTCATAAACAGGGAGGTATTTAATGGTTTACGTTGGCATGTGAACTGAGCACCCCAAGTCAAATTTGATGGCACTAGGATACCTTGGCTCTAATCTCTTAGTATTAAATGCCATTTTCTTCTGTTAACAATTTAAATTTTGTAGCGAGAGACATTTCTGTGTTTGCTGTGTAAAGAGAGTCAAGTCCAAATTCGTAGTTTAGAGAAAAACGGGATTGTAAAAAAGGGCTTTTGTAAAACTTTTTTTAAAGTTTAATTTTTAAAAAAATTAATGTAAGCTTTTCTAATTTCATTTTTGTTGAGTAAAGAGTGTTAAGTCCGTGATTGGGACATAGCCCCTTTAACACTAGCTTGTTTTTGTTTTGTTTTACATATCCAAAATTTTCACTGATGATAAAACTATTTAGGAGTGGCAATGGACTTAGTTTTCTATACCCTGCTTTTGATTTGTAGCCTTTGGTTTTTCAAACATATCTGGTTTGATAACTCATTTTAGCCCATTTTGGACTTATAACACCCTTTGCACAGCAAACACAAATAAATAATTTCAATAATTACGGAACACTTTTTAAAATTTCAGAAACAACACGCTCTTTATTGAATCATCAAATTTTATTTGCAAAACACAGAATTCAAGAATAACCATTTTCTAATCTACAATTAGAAAAATACTGAGAGAAAAATTCCATATATCTTAAAAACTGTGAACGAAGATCTGCTATGTCAACTAAAGCAGCGCCTGAAGTGAAAATAAACAATTGTGTTACGTTTAGATGCTTTATTAACACAATGGTTTGTTACTTAAAAACTACTACTTCTTCAAAGAACTAAAAAAGGGAAATAAAAATGTAGCTTAACAGTTTTGAACATGTATGGCTATGTTTATGCCGGCAGTATTGTCTAAAAGTATCTGCTATGTATTGTAAAAATTATGCATACTTGAATAAAACTAGTTTAATATAGTCAGTTAGAAATAAATTTAGTAAAAGTTTCTTTAGTAAAAGTACAGAAAGAAAAAAATTTTAAAGATTGTTTTGTACTCGCTTTGTACATATACGTTTTCGCTAAAAACAAATAGCGGTTGTTTTTAGCAAAAACAACTATGTACAAAGCGGAATACATGGCATTTCAAAAGTTTGTATACAATTTTGAATGACAAAAAATTGGTAAATAGCTACACAGGAACATTTTTTATTCTTATGTTAATGTAGTCTAACACTTGAAATTTCAATGCACAATGATGAAAATTGGTATATCTAGTCTCTAGTAATTTTAAAAATTTGATAATTTTGAGTGTAACTAGTCCAAGTTTGTTGGAAAATTTCATAAATGGTTTTAAAATTCTGTGAGTTCCATTTTATGAGACAAACACGACTAACTTCCTAGGGATTTTAACAAAAACCTTGCAGAATTCTTTCCATAATAGTGTTGAAAACACGTGCTCTTCCAGCCGGCCTTGGATGATACTTAGACCTATCCGTTTCTTCAAAATACTTACCGTAAAGTCGACTATAATACGCACACGTGTATAATACGCATGCTTGATTTTGAACGAAATTTTCGGAAAAAAATTAAAATACGACTATAATACGCACCCATAACTTTTCAAAATTTTATTTAAAACTGCACAAATATTTATTAACATAAATAAAATTTGCAATAAAAATGAACGAAAACGTCTAATTCGGTAAAAAAAAAACCTCAAATTTTTAATTCAAAACAAACAATACTGTGAAATTTTCAGCCTTAATCACTTTCACTAGAATACAGCTCATTTAACTGTTTGTCGTTTATTCAATGTTTAAAACTACGGTTTGTTTTGTACACGAGTACAATACGCACCCTCATTTTTGCGGACTAAAATGCGAACTAAAAGTGCGTATTATACTCAAGATTTTACGGTGTGTCTCGCGCAGATAGGGCGGCTTCAAAGGGTCCTTTTGCTAAACTGTGATGATTCCTCTCAACTAGTTTCTCGGATTTCATTGCTTCAAACCAAACACATAATGTGTTAGCATCGAAAGTTGATATTGAAAGGGTTTATCGTATAACGCCAAATAATGTTGCTATTTGAATGTAAAGTTAAGTAACCAAAAGTTATTGTGTTGAACTACATTTTAAATGAACTTTTGAACGTCTTATTAGTTATTGTCTGTTCTCTGTCACCTTCGTATGTACTTCCTTTTGAAAAGATTTTTTAAAAGGTACACCCCTTGTTATCCGTCAGGTCGTACACTTTGTATAGGTTATGAAGCATTCAATGTGGAAATGAGCATTCATTTCGAGAGAAATTATTTAAATACTGTAATATCTTCTTGTTATAGAAAATTCAGATATTAAATACTATTTTATTTCTTTAAGATTACAGTGGACTTTCAAAACACACATATAAGTATACTGCGTGCGTAGTTCTGTAACAATTGATTTTATATTTGTATCCATAAGGAAGTCATGTTCATTATGATGTTAGGACATCATGTTTATTATGGTGTTAGCGCATCATGTTCAATATATGTTAAGGCATTAATGAAAAATTCATGTATCTCAATACATAGAAAATTGTTTTAACTCTTATAAACACATTTTTAAAAACCTAATATTCTCGGACCATAAGACACAACGGACGATAAGACGTACCTCAAATTTATGGGAAGAATTTTAGAAAAGATTACTTTGCATTTTATTATGTATATAAAGATATTTTAAATTTCTTACTTAATATATATATATATATATATATAATAAAATATTCATTTTATTTTAATGTTTCCTTCGGACCTTAAGACGCACCCCAATTTGAAATCGATTTTTTTTATGTACAAAGGTGCGTCTTACGGTCCGAAAAATGCGGTACACATAGACAAGGTTAGTCCCATAAACATGTATATTTATAATACTAGTATAACTGCAATATACAGGCCCTGATTTTCCATTAGGCTCGGGCTTAATGGAATTTTTCCGGTAGGCTCGGGCCTAGAGGCCCCCCAAAAAACTTTTATTTTAAAAGAAAAAAAGAAAAAATTCCCAATTCCATTTTTCTATTGTATCTTTTTTAATAGCATTTTTTTTATATCCTTTCAAATTTGATTGATTAGTTCATCATATGTATAGTTATATGTATAGTTCATCATATGTATGTTATAGTGTAAATAAGGGATTAATAAGTTTTTCTGGTTGCATTGTATTGGCGTTTTAATGATGAAGTTAATATGTTGTATTGGTTTTTGTTATTTGATAATGTTCTAGGCTTCTACGCTTCAAATAGCCAATTCTTGGTAAAATGGTACTTTCACAATGATTCATGATTATTTTTTTTGTGTGTCAATTTTGGAAATTTTATGCCCACATCAGTGTTAGGGGGCCCCCATCCCGAGTTGTGCCTATAGTCAAGAATTTTCTAAATCGGGCCATGGAAATATAGGCTTCACTACGGACGAATAAAAAAATACTACACATAATTTAACAAGTGGCTTTTACCCTAGCTAAGATTCCCCAAACGGTCATAAATACTAAGAGAAGGTCGAAGGTCCAAGTCAGTAATTGTCATTACTAAACTAGTTTTCATCGCCATAAACCCTCGCTAGGCCTACTGTAACAAATTTCATTTTTTTTTTTACGACATAAAAGATAAGCACGAACATTGTTCCCATCTGGATAGACTCAGGACGCTCTTATGCAAATTTTAAGAATTCCTGGCAGAAGCTCCGTGACAATGAGGAACAACGACCCATGGGAGTCGAATGCCTCGCAAAAGGACCCGTCCGAAATTCGGAGGAAAACGATTACTGAGCAGAGATACGGCAAAGAAAAAGATAATGGCCTCTAGAGATGCCGGTGACAGCCACTAAAAGCAAGAAAATCGAACGTGATAACTTTTTCTCTCGAGTTTTCCGGCCTCGTCTGTTGCAGGTTTTATAGCGAGAGAAATGCGGAACGGCAATTAACTGCTTCGGTTGTGAATCCCCGGGAGATTCAAGTTCGGTTATCCCGTAAAACGAGGATAAAAGTAGAAGAAAAGAATTCCCCTCACAGGCTGAGATACAGTGCAAGGAGAAGAGTAGGGGAAGAAGTGATACTAAAGAGAGAATTACAATGCCTCTGGAACCGAGCACGGATCTTTCAGTGTTCCTGAAAAAGTGGTTTTGTCTAGTTCGTCTCTTTGCATGGCAGTTGCCGTAAGATAAATTCAATGAAGTAGTACAGTGGAGTCTCGATAATCCTAAATGATTGGGACCAGACCCTTTTCGGATTGACGAATTTTTCGGATTAAGCGAAATCATTCTTAAAATAAACTTAAATTACATAATAACATGTGATTACATAAATATTACATATTACGTATGATTACACAGTTTAATTTATAAGGTCTGTCTACACATTACCAAATCTCGGGACAAAATTATTGATAAGAGAGTGGAACGCTGCCTAGTACAGTACAGTATAGAGTGTAAGATTTTAGACGATCAGCAAATTGTTGAAATGGCTTTGAAAGAACCTGTCAACGTCTCAGACGAGAGTAAAGGCGAAGGAGACGGTGACAGGGAGCAGAGGGTATCGCGCTGGCGTAATTTGGCTTCAAGGGAGAGGCATTCTTTTCTTCGACAAAAAAAAGTAACATTTTTTCAAACCAATGTTGTTCAGTAATAATTAGTTCAGTACATTGTCTAACTTTGAATTTTCTTGTAATTTTCAGAAATATACTTTATATTACTTAGTATCACTATGGTTTTATTCTAACCTTAGTTCTCTTTGACTTTTGGTTTCTGATTAAGCGAAATTTCGGATTATCGGGATTCTACTGTATAATAAATTCCCTTAAAATGCAACTTTAGTCGAATAGAGAATAACATAAGGTGATATAAAATTTGATGACGACTTTTTATATTGAGTTAAATTTTTTCATTGAATAAAGAGAAATGAAATATTATCATATAAACTACTTACGTAATATGAACTTCAATACGCTTAACATTAAGTAGATGTGTATCAGGAAAACATAAACGTAATATTCCAATTGATTCATCTTTTTCCAAAGCTCCATGTTTATTGGTAATAATATTCGAATGATTCACTTAGTACGTCTTATTTTGATATCAATTTTATTCATTTAAGTTTAGTAACCCAAATACGCCACGAGTTTGAACTTAATGAGTTTAAAGATTCGAAAAATAATTCTTAATAAAGACGGACCGAATCCGAGACTACTGCCTTCAAATTCGTAGTCGATTTAAACAGAAACATTTCAGTGCATGTTAAGCGTTACTGGAATGTGAAATTATCTGTATTTTAAGGTTAAAAGGAACAGAAAGAAGTTCAGATAATTTTTTAAGGTATATTCCGCGATTAGAGAGAAACGGGTGTCGTTGGTTACATGTGACGTCAGTACTGATAAGTGCTATCATTCGAGACGTAGATTGTAAAATCAAAGTGAATGTTTTTCGAGGGATTCAAACGAAGCGAAACTTTTTTGATAAACACAAGTTAGAAAAATTACTATGAAATCAAAATCATTTAAATTAAAAATTTAAATCATTTTAAATTATTACCAAATAGACTCCTCTTTCGAATATTAATAACTGAGAACGAACTCTTGAACTTTGGATAAAAAACCGTGCACAGGAGCAAGTGAAAAATATCTCCTGTAATTGAATATTAAAGACTTTTTTTACAGTAAACTTGTCAAATCACATATAAAAATAGTCCAGAGTCAAGATGTTTATATTTCAAAGATCCCATAATTCATAAACAATCCTTCGTCAAACGATAATGACGGTATTGCTGATTACGATAAGTTATCAATAATTTAATTGTGTTTTCTTGAATTCGGTTTTGCTTCACTTCATACTTATTTTCTGTTTTAATCTTCATCGTGTTTTAAGGAATGTGCTACCGTTTGTGTACTTTATTATGGTAGTATTCGTATTTAATACCATTCTAATAATTTTATATTTTGTAATTTGGGTTTTTGGAGATGGTGTTAAGTTTTTTTATATATCTTATGTGTTGTCATGATAAAAAAAAAATAGCTACAACAGATGTTTTGGATGGAAAGTGTGAAGGAGTGTTAATTGATCCTTGCATGAAACGTTATTACTTTGAGTTGCTTATTCCAGAGAAAGCCCTGATAAAAAGTCATTCCTTTTTGTAATACACAGACCAAATGATGACAGGGGAACCCCCTACCCTTTTCTATTTCCGTTTTTATTTTTTACTAATTTTAAACAGAGTATTTGTTTTGGTTCTTAATTACACTGTCATATTTTTAGTGCGTCTTACTTATTTATATATCACCGTTCATATAATTGAACCTGTTTATCAGTTTTATATATCATCGTTTTTATCACCTCTCCAAATCATTCTCATCCCCCTGTTAAAATTAGTTTTTTCAACTTCGCACGTCCTTTTTTATTGAAACGTATTGGTTCTAAATCTCTAATTTCCGCTTTTGGTTCGAGCCTTACACTGACACACTTACACACACACACACACACACACACACACACACACACACACACAAATGCTGTATTTTGTATTTGATTTATTATTTTCCCAAACCTAATTAATTAAGAGGCTTGAAAGGGTACAGGCATGGCTAGTTACGGCACTGTGTGTGTGTGTGTATGTATGTATGTATATATATATATATATATATATATATATATATATATATATATGGGCTTGTGGCTGCCCAGTGGTACAGTGCGCTGGTTTTCGGTGCTGAGGGTGTTCGGATCGAACCCTGGCGTCGCGTCACGAAAAATGCCTCCGTTCGTGTCGTCCCTTTATAGGGGTTAATGCTGTCCGCCTATATGGTGCCCCCATAATAATATGGGCGTTAAAATTGCGGCGTTGTATTGGCGAATGTTTGACGACAAGTGCCTCCGCATTGGAATATATATATATATATATATATATATATATATATATATATATATATATATATATAATGTATTCTTTTCGTAGGCTGTAGTCTCGTGTTTGGCACTTTATGTCCTATTTTGGACGTTGCGCCATTAAACCAACCAACTAACTAAATGATGTCTTTGTCTCTGTAAAATCTTTTAGCAGCAAAAAAAAAAAAAAAAAAAATCCATATATTTTGGCATTAAAAGTAAATTCGTTGTAAACTAAGTCGTTTCGCAATATTAAAAGTCAAGTGAAAATAACTATAAAAGAGATTTTAATTATGCTATTTGAATGTGCAGGAAATAATTTAATTTCTTCCGTTAACTGAAAGCCAAGGATAAAAGGAATTTGTTGAGCTAGCAACCGAGTACGGGGGCCTTTGATCGCAAATCTGGATAACAGGATATTGTTTCAGGCGAAAGATATACATGCAGCGAAAGATGGCGAACGAAAGTTAAAAAACGGAGTTGTTTGCTAAATGTATACGTACAACGAACACTACCGAACGCTTTTGTTTGCCTTTGACACAGTTCGCTCATTAGGCAATACATCAAAGGAAGAAAGTTAGTCTTCGTTAGCCGTCGTCATCTGTATGAGTACAGAGCTCCCGGTTTAGTTTGGAATCGTTTTATTTTTTGTTTGGAAATTTCATTTCGAGTTGGAAACTTAATTTCATCGTTCAGTTATTGGAAACTGAGTTAAGTAAATAGTCAGGGCCGAGTCGACAGCTTTTCAGGTTATACATACGGAATTCATGGCCTTGCTTATATAACAAGAATGGGTGTGATAATTGTTTTAAAAAAATCCCAGATTTTGAGGTTATGTTAATTTATACTATTACCGTAAAATCTCGACTATAATACGCACTTTTTTCACATTTTAGTCCGCAAAAATGAGGGTGCGTATTATACGAGAGTACGAACAAGTAATATAAAAACAAAATTTTTTTAAGTCAATTCCTACTTATTCCTATTTATACATAGCATATTTATACATGTATATAGGTCAACAAAGAAAAATTTGAGTGTGAACTAATAGTAGGAATTGAAAAAAAGGATTACCTGCCAGAACCTTGCCTACTGTGCGAGATTAGGAGGGGGGGAAAGAGAGAGAAAAAGTTTGTCAGGTTGGGGATTCGATCCCGCAACCTATAGGACGGGAGAAGCCCGCGCTACCGCAGTGCTACCGTTTACAGAGTAACAACAGGGAAATTACTATTCAAGAGCAAGAGACGCTCTAGGTCTAAAACTAAAATCGATTAATTAAATTTAATTAATGAATTAATATTTGAAAAAACTGTATTAACATCAAGTGTCATTCACTACAAGTTTAAAAAAATGTATTTGAACTTGAGTGGATGAATAAAAAGTATTTTATTAACGATTGAAAATTTGAACAAGATATATATAGGGAGAGTGTGAACTAATAGTAGGAATTGAAAAAAAGGTAGTTTTAAACATTGGATAAACGAACGTTCAGCAGCAGTAAGACATTGCCGCATCATCAACCCGTTTACTAAGCAGGTATTCCTCTTAAACAAACGGAACTCACAGTTCGTATCGTCAAGTGAAGATGATGGTGGCGATATATATTACGACGGCAACAATACTTATGACTTGGACACAACAACAATAGATGAGCTGTATTCTAGTGAAAGTGATTAGACTGAAAATTTGACAGTATTGTTCGTATTGAATTAACAATTTAAGTTTTTTTTTTTTTACCGAATTTGACGTTATCGGTTCTTTTTATTACAAATTATATTCATGTTAATAAATATTTGTGCAATTTTTAAATAAAATATTGAAAAGTTATGGGTGCGTATTACACTCGAATTTTAATTTTTTAAGCGAAAATTTCGCGCAAAATCAAGCGTGCGGATTATACTCGGGTGCGTATTATAGTCGAGATTTTACGGTAATTTGAGATTACAAAAAATATATATAATGAAAATAAAATATCAATGTTTAGTTATTTTAAGAAATTTAAAATTTTTGTGTATTATTTTGATATATGTACTCTTATTAACAGTGTCATTATAACAAACAGTGTTAAGAATATCTTTTCTATACACAATATTGCTAGTGCGTTCAGCTTTTGTTCCGATAGAGTACTGCGTACATAACTCTATACCAGTTTCTGTACGGTAAATGGACGCTTTCCTTCAGCATTGCTCATTGGTACAGTTAAAAACAATCTTAATATTATTCAGACGGAAGGAAATGTGGATATAATTTTATTTTCCATTATCAGTTTTTTCAGAAACAGTGACTCCTTTCTCAGCCTTACTTAACATACCAAATTATTCCATTTTCATCTTCAATTCATCAACATTTGCATTTTTACTGTAAATTCCATCAATGTTTTTGCAATGCATGTATTCGGCTCAGCTATAATCCTATATAAATTTGTTCTTTTATACAAAACATTTTCAGTTCAAATCAGTCACTGTTTTATCCCTACGGTTAAAAATATGCCCACTCTAAAAGTTTCATCTCCTTCTAATCGTACGTTGTTCTTGTTACCCTCCAATCAATTTTTTTTTAAATTCAGCGTTTTCGGGTCCCTGTTTTCTACGTATTCTAGAAACATGCCTATTTTACGGAGGGGTAAACGTAGTCTTGAATATGGTATGGATTTGAGTATTCAACACCACAATTCACAATTTCACGAAAATGAACCAAAGGCTGCACAAGCACTCGATGTGTTAACCCTGTAAGGTATACATAAGATTCGATTCACAAGAATCGAACTTTTGAGTGAATAAATTAAAGAAGCTGCTTGAGATATGCTAATTTCGGCATACGCGCTTGGTATAAATACCATGCAGCTTGATTAAAGAGAAGAAGGTTTTGTTAAGGTTGATAGATAAGCGAGTTAAGGGTTAGCTCCGGTGTTAACCAGAGCTTGTGCTTAGGGGGCCCAAAGTTTACGTGGCAGAACTGCTGGTTTGACTCTCTGCTGGTTTGTGAGTATTGCAAAGCGTATTTTTATTGAATGCTAATATATATTCCGTACAAGTAGTACGTATGCTTATTGCTGTAAAAGCAAATTCTATATGTGCAACGAATTCAATAAACATTGTTTCATGTATAAACTGTGTTTGTATCAAATTCATTTAGAGTGCCACTTCAAATTGTATACACCCAAGAGCGGGCAGAAGTGAGCTATTCTCTACAACCCGTTAACGCCCAACTTAATTCAAAGCATAAAAATAAGTAAAATTCTTTTAAATTATGTTTAAGACATCAATATTAAGCTAACCCATAGAAATAATTCCAATCCCATCGTTACAGATCGAGATAATTAGTGTCCGATATATAGGACGCTGGGCGATTTTAGAAGTTTGGAATAAATATGGTTTTTCTGTGAGACTTTCATAAGTGATCCAACATGCTTTATTTTGTTTAGCATTTTTGACATTTTAATGATTAATGTGAACGATCAATCGAATTTCAAACCGAACGTTGAATTTGTTCGTTACCCCTTCCTTCGTCATCGTTCGCTGTATGTATACCCAACGTTGGACTGGAGTTCAATATCGTGATCACATTTGAACGATGAGTGTGTGTGTGTGTGTGTACGCGTAAATCAAGAAACTTAACATTAATTAAGCAGTATAGGGCTGACTTGTTTCTTATGCCGCATTTACACATTCGCGATTGCGCCACCTGCAAGACATTCGCGAGACATTAGTCACGCTCCTGCACCGACGCGAATGACCGTTCTCACATTCGCGCCTCTTGCTATCATTTGTGCGTCAGCCAGTCATCTGACATCTGGCGCCATTCGCCCCTTTGACTCGTGCCAGAAAACTGCTCCCGAAGCGAGCGCCACGATTGGCGAGGAGAAACGGTGAGAACACCGTTTACCCCCCCCCCCCCCCCCCCCCCCATTCGACTCGCCGCAATCGCAACTGTGTAAATGCGGTGTTAGGCTCTCTACACACTGCTACCGGAGCGCAGCATAGCGTCAGCCTTACTCGCATCAAAATATTTTAAACCAATCTCAAACCGTAACGATTTCGAGGCTAATCGTTTGACGGCCGGTGATTGGTTAAAAATATTTTGACGCGAGTAATTCTGACGCTACGCTCCGATCCATAAGCAATGTGAACAATGCTTTAGTCTTTTCAAAATGTTTTAGAAATAACTGGATATACACTCTTAAAAAAAGTCACTGCAACAATCGAAATCTATTATACCAAATTTTCTGTGTTTCTTTGTTATTCAAATCAACGGTACGCAATAGCACAATTCGGAGAATATTGTGCCCTTGCAAAGCAATGTAACAAAATAAAACAACTTTCTTACCACTGAGACGGAGAACAAGTGTTTTTATTTTTCAGGCCTTTGTTACAATTAATTGCTCTGGTGATTCTTTAGGCTTACACAAGTTTCAGTTAAATGCCTGATGAAAAGATGCCATATATTGATCATCGATGAAATAAAAGTATTACTGAAAGATTGCCACTTTTAGTGAAAAATAACTCCTAAGAGGGATAAAACATAAACAGTCGCATACTGGGACAAAAGCTGGTTTTAATCATATTAAAAATCGTTCTCTTAACAATATTAATATATGCAGTATTAGAAAAACTTTGAATTGGTTTGCCTGTAATTCAAAACAACTCAAATGGCACACAATAAAGCCGCAATTGTACCAATTCGGTACTACCCTTTGTCATGAATACAAACAAAAAGAAAAGATGATTTAGGAAAATTGTGACGCAGAATATCAAATCCTAAGGGGATTTGTGAATACCGTAATTTGCATTCTAAACCATCTGGAGATTCTTCAAGCTTAACCTCATTTCATTTGAAGGCCAGATTAAAAAAAATTCCTTCTCTTAAAAATATAAATAAAACTCAAAGATTGCCAGTTTGATGATAAATAGCCTAAAAAAGTGATAAAAGCATTCACGGTTGCCAAACGGTATCTGAGTAATTTTTTTAGTCATATATCATAGATTATATGTTCATTAATTAATATAAACAAGCAATTGGCTCTTTCAGCTATCATTGCTGCCATCTGTTAGCGGAAAGATGAATCTTTTATTCACTGAAAAAGTAATTTAATAAAAAAGATTTTTAAAAAAAGCTCCCGAGCTCGGTTATGCGGTTCTACGCTGAGGGAAGAAGAAGGAAACGTTAGGGCCTGTTTTGAAAGACATGCCCTAACGTTTAAATATCAAAACTGTTTTCATTGCACAGACAAGTTACTTCTTAAGATAGCGGGGAATTAATTATTAATACCTCCAAACTTTGGTGTAGCAGTAAAACGAACTAGTTAAAATATTTAATTATGTTACTTCGAAATTAACTTTCATTCACGGAAAATATCGAAATCAGCTTGAATTCTTTATAACCTTTAAATACTGAGTTACTCAACGCCTTACGGGCGGTCGAGTATTTATTGAATTTCACAACAAACTTTATTAAGGGGGTCCGAATATGAAAATTGTATTTTCTTCCTTTCCTCTTATAGTAAGTATTTTTTTTAATCAAATGTACATATGTATAAAGGTCAGTATATTCATGAGAAATACTTGAACGATTTGAAATATTCCTTTCAAAGAACTTAGAATTGAACAATGTTCTAATCATGTTCACTTTATGTATCTGCTGGGCGAATTATTCTATTTGAATATTTTTTTTCTCATTTGAACGAAGAAAATATTTCAAAATAATTTGTCTTCGGAATTAATCGAAATTTTACTTGGACAGTTTTTAATCACTTCGGGAGAAATATTTTTAGGTTAGTTTTTGGCCATAGGGTTAAATAATTTTACAGTTTTAACTAAAAGAAAAACTACACTTTATTGGAAATAGAAAAAGGAACGCTGTACAAAACTTCATAGATATAAATAGCAAGGAAATTTTATGTAAGGTAAAATAAAGAATAATCTATCATATAAATAAATTATCTTGTAGTAAAGTCGGGATATATATACAGCCGGTTACGCATGTACAATACAGCATAATAAAGTTGTATCTGATATGTAATTATCGTAGAAACATTTGGCATGGGTCATTTTATGCTAAATCCTATAAAGCATGATTTAAGCTCCCCCCCCCCGAAAAAAAAAAAACCATGCATTCACTATTTTTTGGCTAAATTTCGATGTCCTTATTCTCATTAATGCCTGTCAACAATAACAAAAGTTAATATACATTGTAGAATTCCCCCTCTCTTTCCCTAGCGTATTAATATGTAAAATATTTAGCATTTAATAGAGTTTGCGTAAATTTAATTACGTTAATGCTTCGCAATCCTCTAATTCTTTGTCAATATTAATATAGATCTAGCGGTAAAAGCACTCAATTTCCTGTGGCCTGCGCCTATTAGCCAAAACTTACGACACGAGGAAACATCTGCGACTTTTAGTAGAATAATTCCGATGAAAATAGGTTTTAGGAGAAGCATCAATTAATGTGCCCCCGAAATAATAATTCATCGAATAAATTAATGTTCCGGCATATGGCAATCGATGCAAATCGATAAGTAACTTCCAGCAACTGATAAAATTTTATGACAGGAAATAGAGAATTAAAAAAATCGGTCATCAGATTCTACTTTGTGATTTATGTAACATTACTTCCTACTATTAATTGAAAACAGTTATCCGGGCTGTTTAAAATTTTCATATTTGTTTTACTAATAAATCTAAAAAAAAAGGGGGAATACTAAAAAAAAATACAAATATTTCTTTACTAATATTGGATTTTAGGTAGTAACAGCAATGGTACTCTCCATGTAAAATTTTCTATCTGAAAACTCATAAAATGTGCCTTTGATTATGAAAGTGGTCTAAGTCATTGCACCGGTGATTACAAAAGTGGTGTCATATTTTTCGCTCCCAGATATTGAAAGATTTGAGTATGAACAAACCAGAAAATATTTTTATACTATATAATAAAATATTTCAGAAAATATTTACGGTTCAATTGTTAAATTTTTGAAACGGTGGCTTCAGATTATGGTAATGTAAAAGAATATAACTGTATGGGGCGTGTGCAGGTTGGCGCGATATGGGACCCCTGATACGCCTAGAGACGACTCTCACATGTGACGTATACATGAACATCCTGTCCGATCATCTACACCCATTCATGTCCATTGTGCATTCCGACGGACTTGGACAATTCCAGCAGGACATTGCGACTCCCCCCCCCCTCCCGTCGAGAGAAGCTACCGAGTAGCAGGGCCGCCCAGGGGAGGGGGCAACTGGGGCACTTTGCCCCAGGCCCCCAACTGCCGGAGGGGCCCCAAAAAATTTGTAAAAAATTATTTATTAGATTTCCTCCGAAAGAAAATTCTGAAACTTGTACCGTACTTCAAAATTCAAAATAATCTCCTGAAAAAAGGCCCCCCCCCCCCCAAAAAAAAAAAAATAAATAAATAAATAAAATAAAATAAAATAAAAATTCGATTAATCAGATTTCTTGGGGCCCCCAACAGAAGTTTGCCCCAGGCCCCGTAAAGTCTCTGGGCGGCCCTGCCGAGTAGCTCCAGGATCACTCTTCTAACTTTATACACTTCCCTTGTCCACCTAAATCCCCAGAGATTAACGCTATGGAGCATGTCTTGCAACGTGCTGTTCAGAAGAGATCTCCACCCCCTCGCACTCCTATGGATTTGTGGACTACCCTGCAGAATTCATGTTGTGAATTGCCTCCAGGATACCTTCAGACATTTGTCGAGTCTATGCTGAGTAGTAATCTCAGAAAAATATACGTTATGTATGACAAATATGTATAATGAATGCAATAACACGCTCTAACAGAGGGCTAAGTTCCCCAAATGGAAAGCTACACCAAATTGATACGGCACTTAACGTGATCGATTTTTTTTTTACCCGAAATACAAAAACACTCTCCAATAAGAAACAGTAATATATTTTCTGAAGAAAAAAAAGCTTTCGAATATCGATGAGTTTAGTAAATTTACATTAAAAAAAGGTAAATCGATGAAAATCGATGAAAAAAAAAACTCCGATATTCGAATGTGGTAGATTATATACATTACGACATGTGAGTCGGAAAAACTGATTAAACGATACGTTACAAAATGTATCCTGTATTTGTAACTAGGAAAAAAAAAATATTCTTCCCAAATGTCTTGAAACGCTCTTTTCACCGAATATTTTTCGTTTGCATTTTGAAGATACTTCTGCCGTTATGGGTAAATAAATTATACTAAAACAATACGTTACAAAATAGTCAAAAATATCGCAGCCAAACGATACGTTGCAAAAATTATGCTGTATTCGTACCGCGTAACTGACGCTTGACATCGTAAGAAACAAATCTGTCACGCATAGACGTTATTACGCAATTAAGCAAACACGTTGCGAATAGAGTACCCCAGTTAGGTGAAGGGCGGGGCGGGTAGGTGCCACACGCATGCGCTGGCTGACAGACCGATTGTTCCCGCGCATATCAAGGTTTTAAAAACTTAGGTACTTTTGTAAATATCTGCCTACTATCTAATAATGAGTGAGAGTGTTTCTGGCCGCACATAAGAGCTTGTCGGACCACATGTGGCCCGCGCTCCGCAGTTTGAGTATGCCTGCTATAAGGGGGCAAGGGACCTTCAACCTGGAATTTTTAAAATTTTCATTTTTTAACTATATACACAGATTGAGAATAATTCATATGCTTTTTTACTATATTGAAGACCCTTAGAATTCAAATAACGATATTTTGGCAGAATAAGGCCTCCCCCCCCCCCAAAAAAAAAAAAAAATGTTATTATTTTTCAAAATGTTCCACTCGCATCCCATATCATTTAAGGGGGTCCGAGGACACATTTTGAAAAAAAATTTATTTATTGATTTAAAATTTTGAATTTTTTTGTGATGGTTAACCATATAATTCATAAACAAAATCACATCATAAAACTTCTTAAAAAGTTAAAAAAAAATTTTTTTAATTTAAAATTTTTAATAAAAGTCGGGTAATTTAAAATCGTTATAAATCGAAATGTTATTTGCCGAAATTCAAATTTTTTGTCATTTAATTAAACAGAAATATTTAATTTTAATTTTGATTCACCATTTTTTAAAATATTAATTTAAAAAAATTTTTAAAATATTTAGATTAAAAATTACGAAAAAAATTATGTAATTTATTTTTAAAAAATCATATTTTCAAAAGTAAATACTTTTTTCAAATTTTCTGAATCAAAATTAAAGTAAAATAGTTGAAAAAGACATGTTACAAGTTTCAACCATTTATCTTTAACGGTTCTTGACTTATAACAATTTAAAGACGAGAAATGGGAAAAAAACCTATCATGCAGTAAAACGCACTTACAGGTTTATACAACGATTAGCTACTATTAGAATGTTGCAAAAAAAAATAATAATTTCTCCTGTTCTAATTAAGATAGAAACATGATTTAAACGTCATTTTAAGCGCAAAAGAACACAAAAAATTTAATGCAATAAAAGTTTTTTTTCGAAAATTCGAACGATTTTGTGTCTTGGACCGCCTTAAAAACCTTCAATTTTTTTAATATAAATTTACCATATATAATTGTGCATTGAATTCTTTTAGTGTGTAAATCAAAAGTCAAAAATATATTATATTTTTTTAATTTGCCTGTTATTTTTTTATGTTTTTACATGTTTCTACTTTATTTCATCATCTATAAATTTGAAAAAAATATTTGTGGTTTCAAATAATGATGCACAATTTTGTGACAAACACCTTAACTAACAATCGGAAGAAATTTGGAAGAAATTAGAAGAAAATTAAGGCGTTAATTAAGTATTTCGAAAAATTCTAGCAATTTTGAAGAATTTCTTGAAAAACAAGTCTTACTCTTCTGCAAAATACTTATTTGTGAATCCTAACTGTCATTAATGTAATAAAAAATAACATTAATTATTCTCATTTTGTATATAGAGTAAAATATTAAAAGTTCTAAAAATCTGAGGTTGAAAGTTCCTTGTCCCCTTAAACACATAATCTGTAAATGCATAAGCGAAGCCTGAATACGTATATCCATCCTAAAAAACATTTTAAAATTCTTTATCTATCAAAATAAATATTTGTCGAACCAAAAAAAATTATATTCACTGCACACACACAAAAAAAATTATAAGTCAAAAGTTTATCTCAATATTTAAAAAAATCACACCCATTTTTAAACAAACGTTTGAATACATTTCGGTTTTGAGTTTTATTTTTTAGATTATTATTTTATGAGGTATAACGTACTATATTGCGGTCTGCGTAACGTCGCAAACATATATAACGCAGTTCATTGTGTAAGTTATTAATGAGAAAATAACTATAATTATTTAGAGAGTCAAAAGCCCTAAAAACGTCACATAGTTATATACTTTGTTATATACATTTTAGATAGTTATATACCTTTTAGGTTATAAACTTTCTTTATAACTTGAAACTGTGTTCCAAAGTTTGGAATCGAATATACAGAAGTGTTGAAGTAGTCTTTTACGGTTTCCTTTTCACACGCGAATTGTGAGGTTCTCTAGGGCGTAAACACTGCAAACAAACTGGAAAATATTGTAAAGCTTCGTTATTAAATACGAAGTGAAGGAATTGGTAATTATGGTTTTCAGACTGTATCATGTTCTGTATCATGCTTGCTTAAATATTCGCTACATATTACGTTTTGAAATGTAATATGCTCATACACACATGCATATTCGACACGAATCCTCAATTTGTAGTGCCGAATAACCCCAAACGTTGAGCACTGTAGTAATTACGCTTAATGTTATATGGAATTAATATAGATAGATTCGATCGTAGAGGCTTAGACTTAGAGTTAGTTATTCTACTACTAATAGAGTTAGTACTCTATTAGTAGAGTCATGTTTGAAATGGAAATGAACGAGCAGCTAAAATTTTAAAAAGGATGTGTCAAACAAGGCACTTGGGTCGCATGCGGCCCAAAAGCATATTTTCGCGTCCCTGCATTACTAAGGTAAAACAAGTGGAATCCGGCCTGGTTTTATTTTATTCGGTTAAGTGACTTAAAAATTCCCTCTGTACGACAGAACAGTTTGCATGTGTTGAGTCAACTTTCCCCGTAAGAAAGCATTAACCTTTATTGTTGTTTTTCCTTAATAATAAATCTTACAAAATTGAACGTAAGACTTTTTCTTCCGCCCCATACTATCTTATACCTTGATTATTTGGCTCAACTGGGATTTTGAGTTTGACATGCTTGATGTACAAGTAAAAAAGTAATTCCAGAGTTATACTACAGGGTGTTTCAAAAAGAATCATCCGATTTAAAAAAATTACAGCTATTCATCTTTTAATCCGTTTTGATCGAATAATGTATAGGCAGAAAGAGGAAAATCTCGAGTTTCATGCAGTTGCCGACAAGTAGCGCTAACGCTCTTCCTTCACCCGCCACTTTAGCGTTTCTTAAGATGGCTACAGCACAACAGAAATAATTTTGTGTTCTACGCTTTGCGAAGTGTGAGTCCGTAACAACAGTTCAGCGTGATTTTCGTCGACAAAATCCTGGTAGATTGAAGTTCCTATCTCTTAAGGCGCATCTACACACAAGCGAATCAGCTCCCTCCGTCGCTTCTTCACACATTTTGGTGTCGATTAGTCCCCCCCCCCAACGTGGGGGAAGTATTTCGTCGCTTTGATCATTCGTCTTAAAACCGCTCTCCGGAGCGAACTGAGTACGAATCATCAAAGGGACGAGGGACGCCATAAAACCTCCTCTCGGCGACGGGACCAATAAATCACTGCTTTCCCCTATACTTCGATCTCTGTTTGGCGAATGTGTGCTCGCAGTGTCTGAGCATTAGGCGATGATATAAACAATTCTAAGACACGGATTATCAGTGTACGCATAACAGCCGTGGAAGCAGTGTATGCAGACATGCTCTCAAAAGTTTGGGACGAATTTTTCTACTGTATAGAAATATGTCGTGCATCCAAAGGTGAGCATATTGAGCATGTTTAATTTGATTTGTAAAAAAACTTTATGATTAACCATGTAATATAAAATTAATTTTAAGTTTCTATGTTTAATATTTTTCATAATATACTCATTTCAAATCGGGTGATTCTTTTTGAAACACCCTGTATTATTGTAAATCGAAAATTACTCATCCATATTATAATATAATCTTATAAAACGAGAATCACTTTTGTGTGTTACAATTCCCTATTGCGTATAACAGGAATCCTTTATGTGTGTTACAATATAACGCAGTAACATGCCAATAACTTTATTAAGCTATATTTTTTTAGCATCAGCGCCTGTACAGGGCTTGCCCATTCTTTTATGGTTTTGGCCCAAGACTAGTGGCCCCAGTCAACTTTTTTAAGGGGAGATCATATGCGTCTAAGGGCATAACAGCCAGCTTACTCATAAAGACAGCAGGTATTTATGGATCATATACTCCTAGACCTTAAGAAATTTAAAAATTATTAAGGAAATGCCTACTCGTCTATATCAAGGTGCACCGGACAAAGTAACCGGACATTATTTATAAATAAGAAAAATATTACTCACCTTCAAATAAATTTATCTCCTTCAAAATAATCGCCAAAGAGTCTATACAATTTTTCCATCGTTTCTTGACATACAATTTTTCCATCGTTTCTTGAAGTCATCGAAACACTGTTTATAGGCGTTGGAACTATCCGTTCACAAAATACGCGTAACATTTGATGATTTAAAATCCGAGGCGTTTTCAAATCTCTGTCCTTTCATGGCCATCTTAAGCTTCGAAAAAGGAAAAAGTCAGCTGGCGATAAGTCGGGAGAATATGGTGGAAGATTTATCACTATAGTTGAATGTTTAGAAATATATTGTTGTACAGAAATTGCTATATGGGGCTTAGCATTAAATTGTAAAAGAAACCCTTGCCCGGAATTAAACAGTTCCTTTCTAACTCGCGTTATCCTGTTTCTTAATCGAAAAAGTCCCTCCTTGGAAAAATACTGATCAATATTTTGATTTTCTGGAACAAATTCGTGGTGAATAAGTCCTTTGTAATGAAAAATATATGAAAGGGCAGAGATTTGAAAACGTCTCGGATATTAAATCAAACGTTAAGCGTATTTTGCGAACCGTTTCTTCCAACGCCTATAAACAGTGTTTCGATGACTTGAAGGAAACGTTGGAAAAATTGTATAGACTCCTTTTGGCGATTATTTTGAAAGAGATAAATTTATTTGAAGGCGAGTAATATTTTTCTTATTTGTAAAAAAATTGTCTGGTTACTTTACGGGAGCATCTTGTATATTGCGAAAAAAAATGAGATTTTACTGTGTTAGGGCTATAGTTTTAACATTAATATCGGTTATTCTCTTTACACACAGCCCCCCCACAAGGTATCCTTTTCTAAATAGCTCTAAGTTGAAAAGCGCATTTGTTAGCTAAATAATCTAGTGAATTTTAACGAACAGATTTAATGACTGGAAAGCTTACCTTGTATTACATAAATCTTCCTTTTCGGCAGAACGCTAAGTATCCTCCCGAACCAGTCTACATAAAATCTCGCATATACTATATACACTGTTATAAAAAACTAATCACCCATACGGTTAACATATTTAAAATAAACTGCGTAGACTCACAAATCCGACGCGCACGCTTACTTGCGGTCGTCTGAATGTAAACAAGTGTGTCCAAGTTAAAGCGCGGGAAACGGCATTCCACTTTTTACGCCGGAGGGAGATCAGCATAGACGGAGAAAGCGAGACCGGTCTGCCTAATGATCCACTGGGATAATGCCCCGCATACAGTAACTTAATTAAAAGCTCAATATTGAAAGGGTTAAACGTTTGCATGGGCACATGGGCGTAGTGCTAAGTACCATGTTCAGTTCACGCCATTCCTAATTTTCTGTCTGGCTTCGTATATAAACTTTTACCCTAGCTACCTAGCGACTGGACAACCCTAGTGGTTTGCAGAGTAAATATGTTAAGAATCAAGAGAAGATTGTATGATATTGTAAAATATTGATTATTTTTTTAGAGTATTAAGTCCAAAAAAATGAAATTAAATGGAGCAGTCTCCTCTTCATGGTTATTTATAAAGAAACCCGTCATATATCACTCACACCTTTTCAACAACGTCATATCTCATAAAACGTGATTTTTCAGGAGAGTAATTTAAAGTTTAATAGAAGAATAAAATGTATTAAAAATAAATATTAATTCTGCTCTCTAGAGGCTAAATACTGCGCGATGAGATATGATGATCTTTCAGGGATATACTACTCTTTCAGGCACAGGCGTAGCACGAGGGGGCATGTGCCCCCTCCCCCCCCAACTTAACTTGAAATAAATTAAAACGTTAATAAAAGTTCAGCTAAAATCGGAAAATTGTAGAAAACTTTTAAGACAGTTGGTTTTTTCCCGCTTTTTCAAAGTGTGAAACTGAAGATTCTGATTATGTCTTTAACCTTAACACAGTTTTTAACAATGATATCATCCATAGTAAAAATTTGATGCTATATTTATTTTCTCATTTTATTTATATTATATTTATTTTTCTCATTGTAAAATTTTTTAATAATACACAAAAAATCAATTTTATTGTTATTCAATTTTAAAAAGATCAAAACATTTCATATTTTAAGGACCGCCAGGGAGTCAATGTGCGGAGGAGGGCCCTAAATCAATTCCTGCCCCCCCCCCCCCCCAAAAAAAAAAAGTTAGAAGCACGCTACGCCTATGCTTTCAGGGCATTCTGAAAACAGGCATAATTAAAAATCACCGACTTTTGAGATATGACGTTGTTGAAAGGAGTGAGCGATATAACCCATTCTACAATACCCCTGTTTTTATTATTCGTAGGTTTGCCATTAATCTATAAATAAAGAATTTAGGGTATTCTTCGTCGCCCAGTGATTAAGTGGTTAAGGCATCAGCCTGCCACGACGGGGGCGCGGGTTCGATTCCCGCATAAGACTTGGTTGTATTCTGGGGAACCGGTCAGTCTTCCGCCTGTAAAAGGAGTCCCCGTCTAAAAAAGGGAGCTGCAACCCATCATCCATTGCCGGTGTCATCGTTTGTTAATAAAATTCTTCTGTGATTGTGTGATTTGTGTTTCTATATCCTTGTATTCACATGTACACCGGACTGGGGTGTAATCTCGTCAGCCCCCAGGGGCATTAGCCAAAAAAAAGGGTATTTTTCTGATCACTATAAAAACTATAAAATTTTGTAAAAAAGTGTAAATTTTTTGTGACTTTAACTCTGATAAGTACCTAAATACTATACATATATTGTTTTACATACTGGGAAGTACTCTATTGACTCTTTCTCACTGTCTCTACCTTTGTAATTTTTTCCTACTGGAATTTTAAATTCGTGAAACACTATAGAAGCACAGCACAGTTCTTACTTTTTTTTTTGAGCTGACTATATGGTCAACGGTAGCGTTAAATTTCGGATAGACCTATTAAGAAGTAGTGCATTTTCGCTAATATCTTTATAGGACCTTAAAAATCCACCTCCAAAACCCACCGAATATGCAGGATAATCCATATTCTGGGATTCACACTATAATATTATTTAAACCTATGATTTTTCATCTATATATATAAAACAGTTCCGTAACTCACTGACTGACAGATAACGCAAAGACAAACCGCAGGATCTAAAGGGCTAAAATTTTGCATGGCGATTCTTCTTATAGTGTAGGGGTGCACTAAGAAAAATTTTTGAAAAATTCTTCTTAGATTTTTTTAATTAAATTTTTAAGCTGTTTTTGTGACATTCTTTAAAGTTTTAATTTAAAATGATAATATGAGGGTTATAAAATTTATATCACGAGAAAGATCATAAAACTTCCTTTAAAATGAAATCTTTTTGGAATCTTTACCTCTATTTTCTGATTTTTGGTGAATGTTTAAAGATCACTTCTTAGAATTTAATTTATTAAATGCTGATCACGTGGTTTCTTTTCTTTTTGTGATAATTTAAATTAATTTTGCTTCACCTGCATAAAAACGAAATAAACTGACAAAAAAAATATGTTAAAATATGGTAAAAGATAAAATTTAACCATTAGACTAATTGAGATGGAAATTTTTTAAAGAATTTAATTCAAATTAGTATGTTTTATGGATATTAAACATACAAATTAATTGCATGCATTGACCGTTGTATTTAATTTGAATGTACTCCCTAGCGAAGCACGGGTATTCAGCTAGTTATATTAATAAAGTTTTTTAACTGTAACGTCCTCAATATAGATCTTCTTAATTTAATTCAAATAACCTTTCAGCGACAACATCTGAACCCCTCCCACGACGAGAAAAAAAATTTTCAGTGATAGTATGTGTGCTCTGTAATGTTAGATTATACTGCTAAATGTATCCAGATAAAACATTTATGCCTCCCAGGCGGGTATTGCAACTGTGTAACTATAGGCGGATACATATACACTGCTGGCCACTGCAAATGCAACACCCTGAAGGAAACATGCAAATAACATGAAATTTACAACATGCATTAGCGGAGGTGAGATATGCAAATGATTAGAATTTCAGCGCAGACGCACATCACGCGCGCCTGTGGCGCCACTTCAAAGCGCTATTTAAGGCTTGGAGATTTCGACGATTTCAAGTTCGGCAATTGTGTTTTTCTTGTGGTTTTTTAAAAAAAACGATCAATTATGCCTCGTCGAAAACAGCGATCATCTTTTGATCAAGTATCCGAGTTCGACAGAGGAAGGATAGTGGCCTACCGAGATTGTGGATTATCTTTCAGGGAAATCGGTAGTCGTGTTGGACGAAACCAAACAACTGTAATGCGGATATGTGATCGTTGGATGCAGGAGGGTACGACGGACCGGCGTGTTCTATCACATCCACCTCAGCGCACCATTTCACGTGATGACAGGCAAATTGTGCGCATGGGAGTGACGGATCGCTCAGTCACATCACGAACCATAGCACAGCACATGCAGTCTGTAACGCATCATCCAGTGTTTGCGCGTACCATTCGACGCCGTTTACAGCAGAGTGGTCTGTCCGCAAGACGTCCATTGCTTTGTCTACCCTTGACGCAGAACCACAGACGTCTCCGCCGCCAATGGTGCGATGACAGAAGGATGTGGACGGCAGAATGGAATGAAATTGTCTTTGCAGACAGAAGCGTGACTCGTCAGTAATACCACGATGGTCGCATTCGAGTCTGGAGACACCGTGAAGAGAGGATGCTGAACAGCTGCGTTATGCACCGCCACACTGGTCCTGCACCGGGTATTATGGTATGGGGCGGTATTGGATATCACTCTCGCACACCTCTAGTACGCATTGCCGGTACTTTAAACAGCCAGCGCTACATCTCCGAGGTGTTGGAGCCAGTTGTCCTTCCTTACCTTCAGGGCTTGCCCACAGCGATATTTCAACAGGATAATGCGCGACCACACGTGGCACGCATTGTCCAACGGTTCTTCGTCAATCGCCAGATTGAATTGCTTCCCTGGCCGCCTCGCTCTCCGGATCTTCCGCCGATAGAAAACATGTGGTCCATGGTTGACCCAGATCTACGATTGACCCAGATTCCATCCCCAGTTGCCACAGCAGATCAACTTTGGCAACGTGTGGAAGCTGCTTGGTCTGCTGTATCCCAAGAACGCATCCAAAGTCTCTTTGAATCAATGCCGAGGCGTGTGGCAGCGGTGATCTCCAACAATGGCGGCTACTCTGGCTACTGATTTTGGCAGGAACCACACTTCACAGAAGTCTATAAATTTAATCATTTGATACTTGGTCAACATGTTATGTACAAAATAAATTTTGTTGTGATATCTCTTGTCTTTCTTGGTGTTGCAATTTGGGTGGCCAGCAGTGTATCTTGTCTATGCCACTGTGATTACTCCGGGCTTTTATTATGCCCCCCTCCCCCCAAAAAATGTATTTAAAGAAATTTAAATAAAATGTGATTGAATTATTGAATGTGGTTACTGAGCTCCTTAAACTAGGCACCCTTTAATATTATAATTTTCGACCTAACTAAGAAAATGAAAGCTTTCCTATAGCACAGATAACCTATAACTAATGATACGTAATTTTAGTATTTACGAAATAGATGCGAATAAAGGTGAAATTAGCTGATATGAGCGGATAAATGCGAAAATTATTTTTTTTACTACTTTTCGGCGAAAACTCGGCGATAAAAGGCTTTTTAAGCGAAATTAGGTAATAAAAGTAATAATTTAATAACATAATTGCTTCAGTAAGACCATCCGCAGTCTTTAACTGAGAAATCTTACTCTCCATCAGATTTGCTCCGAATTTCACCCGGACAGTTTGCCCTTACCGGAGTCGAACCTAAAAATCTAACTGTAAAAATCAACTATCAAGTTTTGTGGAACAATTTAGTAGATTTAAGAACGTCTCTTGAGCGCCCAAGTCAACGGTATTTCAGCTACTTACAGTATTCAACCAAGAGACTCCTGTCGATGTTATACACATTTTAATTGCAACGAAATCTTGCTACCTTAACTTTGTAAAGGCTGACTATACAAAGCTATACAAAGTCTCTATAGTCCCATTAACAGAATAAATGCTGAGATATTTTAGTATGTACAACATAGTAATTAATGTCAGAAGGCAAAGACTTAAGGCACATTATGTGGAAACTACTACAATGTTAGCTTTTAACTAAGAATTTTGATACTTGCCTATCCAAGTAAGTAAAATTGTAATTTTTTTTAATAAATGCGAAATTTTTGAATTTATATATTTTTTTGCGAATAAATGCAAAATTTTACATTTTGTATTTTTTTGTTGCGAAATTTCGATATTTTTTATGCGAAATTTACGTATCCCTACTTATCACTAACACAGGGTTTTAAGCGTCTTCCGTACAGATTCGTATTCGACCGAGGAATTAGTCAGAATTTTATAGCCAATAATCAGCTCAGAAATCTTTCTTAAATGGGGTGTGGGCTCGCATTGTAATCCATTCATCAAACATTGAGTGAGCTTTAAAAGAGTGAGGCACCCTTGGCTTCCATCCATCGACCGGCCTAGAATAAAAAAAAAGGTTTCTTCATAAATAGAAAAAAAAAGAGAGCAGTAACGGAGACGCCCGTCTTTTAATGAAAGACCACCGAGAGTGTGTGTGAAATAGTGCGACCTACAAACTCTAATGACCTATATCGATTCTCAGATGCAAAACGGGAATTTGAGCGATTCAGCGTGTTTCGTGGAATGGAATCAAGACTGAACTGAGTCGCTTGAGAGACGCATTCATGATAGCTTGACTTTTGACACCGGGAAAGAACTTTTTTCTAAAAAATTTTATTTTTTTTTTATTTCATCATATATATATATATATATATATATATATATATATATATATATCTGAAGCTCCTGAATTTCTATCCTCCAATTAAAAATAATTAGAATAATGCAAAAGGTAAGTGAGTATGGGGCTTGAGGTGGCCTAGGAATAGCACGTCGGCTTTCGGATCTGAGGGATCGAATCCGACAAGCGCCGTTAACCCTTTCAGAGGAAAAAATCACCGTTTGCACGGTGCAGATTTTTTTTCTCTATTTTTTTAACCTAAAGAATCTTGAAAAATTTTCCAATTAAAGGTTGCAAAATATTTTTACTTCTTTAAACTGATAACAGATGGAAGTACTAACCATTTTTCTGATCATTTAACTGGAATACATTGAATGTAAGTGAAAAAAAGACTAGATTTAGGCGTTTGCACTGTGCAAACGGCGCCCCTCAAAGGGTTAAATACCCTTATGTCTAGGCCTGGCATTAAAGCCGTAGACCGGAAAGTCCCTCTATGAGATCAGAGAGGGTGGGAGAGGGTACGATCTCCCCAGATGTCGCCCCTGGGGTTGCTCGGTCAAAACTGCGATGGCACCTGGCTAAATCGACTCCGACCCTTGTGGTGTCTTTATAAACCGGAGCCGCACCCCTCAGCCCACTAGCCTATATGGACCTGATCTGGAATGAATTCCGGGCAGGGGGTTAGAAGCGACAACAACATAAGTGAGTATGATATTCCTTAACATTGACGTTCAGACCGGGTGTTGTAGGTCCAGGGGTAAAAATTGTTGCGGAGCTCTAAGGGTTTGTTTACATACAAACCGTCAGCGTCAGCGTTTAAAGATTCCGTTGGTGCTGATTTATTAAATGGGTCAATGATTGGTATATGATTAGTAAAAAACTATTTTCGTTAAGTCTGACGGATTCTGTGAGAACAGGCCCTAAAGGTTTACGCTCGATCCTCTCTGCATTGGCCCATACCTGACACTTAGGACTCACGACCACGAGGAATCTTGCCCATTCATTTTCCCTATCTTGTCGAACCTGCCCTTGAAAAACTGAAATTGTATTCTATGGGACAAATGATAAATTTGAACTTATTCGGAACACCTAAAAAAATGTCAGCTACAATTTTCTGAACTAATACAATACCTCACAGAGAAATAGAAAATGATTTAGAAATAATTTCTTAGCTCAAATCGACTATCTTAGACGTGTTACCCAGCCCACCCGGGAAAAACGTCTTACTGAGCCTTGTTCACTGAAAACACGTATACCTAAAGAACTGCCTTAAGGATTGACCAATTTTTTAAATATCACTAATTTTAAAATAGAGATAATTTTTAATATTATTGATATTATCGGAGTTGCCAGACGCTCCTTAACGAGTGTTTATTTGAACTCCCTGTTTCTGGTTATTATAAAATGGAATATTTGCGTTGAAAAACCCAGATCATTTTGCCCCAATAAGCCAACAATTAATGAGTTATTTAAAAGCATTATTAAATGAGAGATGTGTCTCATCTAATATACTAAATTATAATTCGAAACTGTAAAAATATTTTCTTATAATATACGGGACATAGACCCCGCCCCCCACTTCCGTCGAAGAATTAATTTTTTTCCATAATTGTATTATGCAACTCATTGTCAGGCAAACATTTTGTAGTCCGTTTTGATACCCACATTTGTGATTTCTTATGACGAAAACTGTAAAATGTAGAGAGTGAGTAATCAATATTGCTTATCCGTAATTAGTGAATCAAACTACTACTTAAATCTTTTGAACATTAAAATATATTATTCATTTACATTAAAAGTTATTTGATTTGTAAACAAAATTGAAATGCCAAGAAGAGATTCTGAGTGTTCCCATTTAAATATACAGTAAATAATACATACTGCTTAAGAATATTGCAATTCAGTAAAACCTCACTTATCCGGACTAACTGTGACCATAGGCAATCCGGATAATCCGGGTAATACTGGTAATAAAAATACAAAATCCTTAACTAAGCAGACTTACAGTTTATTACGATAAAAAAACTATGTTTTGTAACAAAATTACACAGTATTGTTTACAAGACATTAAAAAATATAAAAATAACTTTTCTCATCAATTCTTCACAAAGAATTGGTAAGTTTAGTAAAGCTTTCTTAAACTCAACAAAAAGCATTTTATTACCATAATTTAGTGTACAATGTATGCAGAAACATTGAATCAAACTAAAAAGCGAATATTTGGCGTACCTGTAGTTATGTTCTTGCTGTCACAGTTAAAAATTATTATCTAATGGGAACATTAAATAAAAATATTGTCTACAAATCTGATCCGGATAATCGAGGATTTACTGTACTACGAAATTTTTTAGTTCGTTTTACAGCAAGCTGTGGATCTAAAGTTTACATGGTTAGAAAAATAGTTTGAAAAAGAAATAGTACATATGGTTAGAAATAGAAAAATATTTATTATTTTTGTTCATGTTCCTATTCAAATATTCAGACCACACTATGCTTCTCAACTATCTTCCAAGCAGCATTACTCGTCACTATGCGCATCCTGATCGCGGCGTGTCGAATTGGAACTTCTTTACTTTATGACGTTTACTTTATGAATCATATGAAGGTCGCGGATTAAGAACAAAGGAATAGCATTCCTACAAGGATGCGTGAAGACCAGCGAAATGCGTTAGGAATGAATTGTAAAACACTTGATGATGAAATAATGATGAATGCGGAAAGTGGCATTGTTTTCTGCGTCTTCCAGAAGCTTTCACCATAGCTATTCAATAGCTTTCACAAAGCACACAAAAGCTCAAGATTTTCAATATTACGGCTAAGGTATTATTCAATAATTGCGCAGTCAGTTAAGTAATTCTCTCTGAAGAATCGCCAATGCAACGCTGTTATATTTCTGTGTTATTAGGCTTTATTCTCGCGTTTTCAGGAGCTACACGGCATCGTGAATTAGAAATTAAAATCGCCTATGGATCGTCAACATTTGAGCCTTAATATTTACATTACATTAACCTTTTCCTTACGGGGGATAGCATGTATCCCAAGAATGTATGTTTATATATATATATATATATATATATATATATATATATATATATATATATATATATATATAACCCCCTTTAATGGCCGTTCTTACAAATTGGGTATGAAATTTCCCCTTATAAAGAGGGAATCTTAAAAATGGGCCCGTAAGCTAAAGATTAACAAATGGGAACTCTGATGAACACTTCGTGTGTTGTGTAAACCAGTCTTCTAAAAAATACCAATGCGAAATTACGAAGGGCGGAACTTAAGTAACACCCTAATATGTTTCCTAAAAGTTATGCTTCTTTCTCTTGAAGAGCACGCTTTAAGTGCATTAACTATATTTACAAAAGGTAGCACATTTTACTCTGGCATGTGATCGTTTCTAATCAGGATAAGTAAGTTTAAGTAATTTTGACGCCAATCTTTCAGAGAGAGCTTTAGTTATCCATCTAGTTGTTTGCGTTAATAGGATAATTGACTTAATTTCTGTCACCCGAAGAACAGAGAGGGTGTACTATTATTCAAACATTATTCACTTGTTAAATATGCGTTGCTATTTACGCACGACATATATAAATATGTGTCATAATTATTATGGACATATGTATGAAAAATATACCGACTAATAAAAAATAACAGGACTCGCACACACAGATATATATATATATATATATATATATATATAGGGAAATAATAAACCAGTCTATTTCTATCCATGAACAACTCTGATAAAAGTGGATAATTATAACTATTATTCTATAATTACTTGTAGGTTGCAAAACTCAGCATTTTCCAAAAAATTAATAAATCTATGTAAAAGTTGAAGCTGAAAACACATCCAGGAAATCCAAATTAAGATTACTAGTAAGCTAAAAATTAATCGTAAACCATCTTTTTTATATAAACCGTGCCGACAGGATAATTAAACGGAGTATTGATACGAGGAAACGCAAAATTTCACTCTAAATCGGTCAAACTGATTGGAAACTTTTTCAACTGTAAGATCTGATTGCTCGGAGTGGCAAAGCCTTTCTACAATTATCTAATATTTTAGCAAATGAAAAAACAATATTAAGCTCAAGAGAGTGGTTCCATACCTAAATTTTAATAGCATATTTATCCTCTCTCTCTCTCTCTCTTTATATGATGAAGATATGTACAGGCCCTGATTTTCCATTAGGCCCAGTAGTCCCGGGCCTAGGGTCCCCAAAAAAATTTTATTTTAAAAGAAAGAATTCCCAATTCAATTTTTTTTATTTTACCTTTTTTAATAGCAATTTTTTATATATCCTTACAAATTTGATAAGTTCGTCAAATGTATAGTAATACTAGCTGAAGTACCCGGCATTGCCCGGGATTTTAACAATATTTGTTAACCAAAATCAACACAGTATAAATAACATAGAAAGAGTATATGTGAAATGTTATACACATCTCAGAATTCAGGAATTTCAGCCTTTCATCATTGAAGCACTAAAATCTGAAAAGTAAAAATGTCAAATTGTCTAATGTTTGCTAACCAAAATTAATTTAAAACTAAACACGTTATAAATAACATAGAAAAAAACATGTGAAATCTTATACACATGAATAAAATGAAAACCCAATAAAAAAATATATAAAATTATAATAAACTCCTCAGAATTCAGCTAGATTTAGCCTTTTATCATTTGGGCAAAAAAAAGAAGCTGAAATTACAGGTTTAGCTGAAATTTCCAATAGAACCATGATATGACTGTAGCGTTGCCTCTTAAAAAATGAAGTGTTTGATTGAGGGCTGCAAACCATTCAACTCCTCTCCACATTAAACTCCTATAAACATCCTCTACATATTAAATTCCTTTTCTCTCCATAATAAACTCCTCAGAATTTTGGTAGATTCAGCCTTTCATGATAGTACCACTAAAACCTGAAACATCCTCTCTAGAAATATAAATTTATTAATTACAATAATTAAACTCACTCAAATGTATAAATTACATAAGTTTTTTAACCAACATTTGAATAATTCGTAAATGAAAAAGCATATGAAAATAAAAATAATAAGAACTTCGGGAATCGAAATTAATTACCCTTAATTTTTAATTAATAAAAAACCAACATAATATGAATAAAAACGATAGTTGTTATTAAAGATAATAATAAAAAAAGCATATGAAAATAATGCTCGCGTATGAAGTTAACTTTATGATATAAAAATAGTAATAATAATATAAACCGCGTGCATAAAATATTTAGCTTTTCAAGCGAAATAAATTAATTTTTAGAAAAAAAAACTACTTTTAATCGAGAAATTAAATACATTGCGCAAAGTTTTGATTTTACCAACTTTCTACCCTACAATTTACACCCTACTTCTTTGAAGTTGGGTGTTGAAACAGCCTCTTTGAAAAATTTACACCCTACTTCTTTTAAATAGGGTGTAAATATAAAGTTTTAACAGCGAATTGAATGCCAGTTAAAAATTATTGTTGTTTAAAATCATATGAAAATTACGCTATTATAAAGATAATAATAAAAAAGCATAGGAAAATAATGCGTGCGCATGAAGTTAACGTTACGATATAAAGATAGTAATAATAATATATATATATATATATATATATATAACAGTGCCGTAACTAACTGACTGACTGACTAATTGACTGACAGACATACAACGTACAGACCAAACCGCGGGAAATAAAAGGGCTGAAATTTTGCATGGCGATTCTTCTTATAGTGTACGAGTGCACTAAGAAAGATTTTTGAAAAATTCTTAGATTTTTTTTAAATTAAATTTTTGAGTTGTTTTAGTAACTTTTTTAAAGTTTGCATTTAAAATAATAATAATTTGAGGGTTATAAAATTTATATCACGAAAAAGATCATAAAAATTCCTTTAATATGAAATCTTTTTTGAATCTTTACCTCCATTTTATAATTTTTGGTGAATTTTTAAAGATTAATTTTTAGAATTTAACCTTTTACATGCCACACTATGATCAAGGAATAAAGTACCATATTTTGCTGCGTACCTTTGGTCGATAACTTCCAGGAAGTCGGTCCAACAGGTGTACTCCACTCATTCCTTTATTATATAATTTTATAATGTAAGGTTAAGGAAAATCAACTTTTATTTTAGCTCGGACATATCTTTTTGCTCTTCCTAATGGTTCGTGAGTGATAAAATTTGATGTAATAGTTACAACAAAACTATCGTTCCAATGGCACATATAAACTTCTCCATCGCATCGGTAATCAAACTCTCCACGTTGAAATTTCGATATTTCTTTTGCTGTTTTAAGAGAACATTGTCCCCTTCTGGAATCTTGCACTGTGCCGATTGCCTTAAAGCCTTTGTTAGATAAATCTGTCAGCAGACTGTACGATGTAAAAAAAGTTATCGAAAAATATTTTGCGTTTCTCTGGATTGTCAATAAAAGATAATAGTTCGGAGACTTTTTTCTTGATAATGCGGCAGACGATTGGACATTATTCAAAAAAATATTAAAATAATGTAAAAGATATGTTCCTCAAACTGTACTACATTAACTGTACTATATTCTTTAGTATGTCCTATGAGATTTAATTTGAATATTTTCTTCTACATTATTTTGTCTATAAAAATATCCCTTACGATTTTTTTATTAATATATTTTTTGTTTTTTTTACATCAATCGTATACATTGATCGTCGTATTTATTATATATATATATATATATATATATATATTGGCATTAATTGCATACACTGACATTGTATTTAATTTGAATGTACCGTTCGTTTAGGAACACCTCCTAAACGAACGTTTAGAAGGCGTTAGTTTATGGAATACTAAAAGTTTAAAATAGTGGCGCCATCTATTGCTCATTTGTGAATCGAGAATCGCATCCTTCAAAAATTCTTGGTTATCCTAATTGTTAGCAATACAATGCCCAGAAATAAATTATTGATGAATGTTTGTTACCCAAAATCAATTTTAAAACTAAACACAGTATAAATAACATAGAAAAGATTTAGCCTTTATCATTGGAGAAAAAAATTCTGGAAAGTAAAACATAAAATATATAAATTTATAATAAACCTACCAAAATCCATTAAAAAAACTAAACACAGTATAAATAACATAGAAAAAAAAAGCATACGAAATGTTATACACATTAATAATATGAAAACCAACTAAAAATATATAAATGTATAATAAATTCCTCAGATTTCAGCTATATTCGGTCTTTCATCATAAAAAAGCTGAAAAAAAATTTTTTAAAAATAATAAAATAAAATAAAAATAATAATTTAAAAAATAATAAAATAAAATAAAGATAATAATTAAAAAAATAATAAAATAAAAGCTGAAATAAAAAAGCCTTCATAAAAAAGCTGAAAATACAGGTTTAGCAAAATTTGCACGATCCCATACTCGAACCCGAGACTTACGTGGTACCAAATGAACCGCTTTAACTACTACGCCACGATTATGCACAACATTGTTGAGTAAAGTAAAAAATATACGCAATGAGTTTTTTGGAAAGTTGCTATGGGTTGGTGAATATACATACATTTATGGAGTAAGAGGAGTTTTAAGTGATAAATAAGTTAGCAGGATAGAAGCTTAGTCTTTAACTCTTCAATAGACACAAAGACATAAGCTAGGAGGATTGCAGTAGCGATTAAAAAAGATCGTGACACTTAGCGTGGTTGATTCGAATTTTCCATCTCGTGTGAGAGTGTCAATATGCCGTTGGATCCGATTTATTTTAGAGTATAAAATCTGACTTGAAAGATTATTATTTTCATTTATTATTCTGGTTTAATATATAACTTGAGACTTTTTGATTTTATTTATTTTTATCTTTTCGCTCGCTGTTTGCCAGCTAACCCTAACATGGACGCCATATTCAGAGCGGTGATTCCACAAAGTGTAACAGCTTACAAATTGTTGGTTTTTTATTAATTAAAAATCAACGGTAATTAATTTCGATTTTTGAAGTTCTTCAGACCCTCGGCTGTTTTTAAAGACGCCTGTATGTAAAATTTCACGATCGTTGCTCCTAAACTGTGGATTTCTATACAATTACAGAGATACAAACATTCATTTTTATATATTAGATGTCTAGTTATGTATGTTATAGTGTATCTCATATGTATGTTATAGTGTATATAAGGGATTAATAAGGATTTCTTTTTGCATTGTATTGGTGTTTTAATGATGAAGTTAATATGTTCTATTGCTTTTTGTTATTTAATAATATTCTAGGCTTCTACTCTTCAAATAGCCAATTCTTGGTAAAATGGTACTTTCACAATGATTTACGATTATTTTTTTTGTGTGTCAATCTTGGAAATTTTACGCCCACATCAGTGCTAGGGGGGGAGGACCATACAGAGTTGTGCCTATAGTCAAGAATTTTCTAAATCGGGCCCTGGATATGTATTTCGGGACCTGAACACAGCACTGCACTGTATGACATTATTGCATATAATCAGGTAAGCGAGTTTAATAATGAATTAAATTTATTAAAAGCAAATACGAATAGGATCCCTACAGATAAATGTTTGTACTGCTAAACGTACCAAGGAAAATACTAGTTGGTGCTCGAGGTAGCCTAGTGGTAGTTTGTCGGCTTTCGGTGTTGAGAGTGCTCGGATCGAAACCCGACAAGCATCATGAAATACCTCCGTGTCTAGGCCATATATGGACACGTTAAATCCGTAGACCCGAAAGTCAATGTGATGTCAGAGAGAGTAGGAGAGGGTACGATCGCCTCCAAGGTGTCATCCCTGAGGGTTCCCGGTCAAAATTGAGGTGGCACCTAGCTAAATAGGACACCGACCTTTGTAGTGCCATTATTAAACCGGAGCCGCACCCCTCTGCTCGATATGCTATACGGACCTGGTCTTAAATAGATTCCGGTCATTAGAAACAACAACAACAACAACAAAGGTCAGTTGATCTATGATATTAGTTTTGAAGTTAATCGAGATGAAAATATCAATACTGACATACTGGGTGATGGGGGGAAGGGTATTCTAAAGTCATTAGGGAATTTAATGTATATCACCGTAAGTAAAACCAGGTATCTGTATATTTACCTCATGTTTATGAATCTACGAGGTCGTAAATATGTATATGAGTGCAGATTTTCTTTTATTAAAATAAGAAGAGTAAAATTATTCATAACTGAAACTAGGAGGAGAAAATAAATAAATATATACTAACACCTTTTTACAATCGGAAGTTTTAGGATCATAAGGCCTCTGCAAAAACGTCAATAAAACTTTGTCTACAAAACACAATTTTTAATACTGATTACCATACTTAAACCAAACAGACCAAAACGTAAAACAATACACTTTACTGAGACTAAGGGCCTGTTCACATAGGAGTCCGTTGCGTAGCGTTAAGGAAAATATGACGTTGAGACGAAAATAAACCAATGATAGGCGTTAAAAATTTCATTGCTAATTGTTTGGAGGCCTATGATTGGTTTATTTTCGTCTCAACGAAAATAATTCATTATTTCACACCATGATTTTATATTAATGAGAAAGACATTAATTATATAGCTATTTTAAAGCTCAATTTCATAAAGTAGAATAAGTGTGAATGAGTGTGTACGTTAATATATATATATATGTATACATATATATATATATATATATATATATATATATATATATATATATATATATATATATGTGTGTATATATATATATATATATATATATATATATATATATATATATAATGTAATTTTGTCTGCCTTTCGATCTGAACTATGTCTGAAAATGGCTCGACAATTGAAGCATATATTTCATGGTTTCATGCGTGAGGAACCACAATAAAGTGGAAGATGACGTAGAAGGACAGTATCTCATCTATGAACTATTACAGCTCGTGCCATTCAGCTCAATATATCACGGACCTTTATTATATATTAAAGACGGGAGACGCGCAAAATTAATTCCGGAATGGTTCCGTTCCGGTTTGACGATTATCATACATTAGCTCTTCAAAAAGAATTGACCTCCTTAGCATTTATTCAACCCAAGGATTCTCTGTTCTGAAAGAATATCTTGATGTGAATTTTCGGATGTTTGTAGGAAAAAGATACTGTAGAAATTTATCTGCGTTTTTCATTAGTAACGATAAATGCTCAGAGTTCTCTTAGAAAATTATGTAATGTTTCAAAGGAATATCTATAACAGCTCGATATGTCTAAAATTGTTACTGTGTTGTTCTTCATTCAAAATGATTTGCTAAGTTTACGCGAATTTAATATGTAGTAATATGTAGAGGTATGTAAATTTCGCATAAAAAATATCGAAATTTCACAACAAAAAAATTACATTCTATAAAATTTCGCATTTATTCGCATATATATATATACATACACAGAAGGTCGTTCGCACTTTATGGAAACGATTTTGTAATTTGTTTTTGGCGTTTGCATTTTGAGATAAATATTTGGCAACTTCAGAATAATCGTCTGCTATTGTTTTACTTTGATTGGAATGTAAAATAAAAGATTTATTTTGAAAATGGCTACTAAAATTAATAGATGGCCCAAAGGTTACGTAACTGCACTTTCCGGGGAGAAATATTCGTATCAACAAATTATGAAGCGGTGTAAAAATTTCGGTTAGGGCATTTCAAAAATAGATATTTATAATATATTAAATTTGAAAGGGGAAAAACATCTAAATGAAATTAAAAATTAAAACATGATCACTAAATCTCATCCTAAGACTGTTCGAACGCAGGTAAATATCAAGAAAGTGAAGTCTCTGATCCTAAAAAAATACGACGACTCAAAGATCCATTGCATTGAAACTAGGAATGTCTTATGGCACTGTAAGTAAAATCATTCATAAAGATTTGAAGTTAAAAAAGATGTTTAAACCTAAAGTTCATCTGCTTTTGCCAAAGCATATTGCTGAAAGAAAAACAAATTGTAGAAAATTATATGAAAAACACCTAGCTGCTGTAAAATGGAAATTAGTGGTAACACTCGATGGGGCATGGGTGTGTTTAAGTGACTGTAGCAAAAAAAGATCAATTTTCTATTGCTCAACTGACGGGAATGACCGTACGAAATGGCTACGTCAGTGTGCATAAAAGTTCTCAAAGGAGTTCATGATAGTAGCAGGATTTTGTTACAACGACAACTTAATAAAAGTCTCAAGTTAAGCCAAAATTAATTCACTCTACTATCAGCAGAATATCTTAGAACCAATTTTTGAAGAAGAAATTCCAGACTTATATGGAAAGGACATTGATAAAGTTAAGCTTCTTATTGACAAAGCCTCTGGTCACACGTCTAAATCAACTGCCGCTTATTTAGCAAAGAAAGAATCAGAAATAGGAATAAAATGTATCCCATTTAATGAAATACCTGTAAAATTACTTGACTCTTCTCCAATGGACTTTTGTGATTTCGGTTTTTAAATACGAGCCTTAGGAAAATGGCATCTAAGAACACTGAACGGACTTTGGAAAACGGTCCAAGAGGAATGAGGTAAAACTGACATGACAGTACTAAGCAAAAATTTACTTTCATGGAAAATTCGAGCTAGAGCTATTGTCAAGAACCATGGCTATCAGATAGAAGCAAATTTACAGCCACATAAAATGCGGCATTTATACATAAAACTTAAATATCAAAATCGTTTACATAAAGTGCGAACGACCTTCTGTATATTCAAAAATTTCGCATTTATTAAAAAAAATCACAATTTTACTTACTTGGTCAGGTAAGTATCAAAATTCTTAGTTAAAAGCTAACATTGCAGTAGTCTCCAAATTCTCTTCATTAAGTCTTTAGCAATAAGCAAATTTCGAGAGTGAGATCTCTTAGTTAAAGACTGTGGATGGTCTTAGATAAGCAATTATGTTAATAAATTATTACTATTATACTTAATTTCGCTGAAAAATCTGTTTATCACCGAGGTTTCGTCGAAAAGCAGTAAAAAAAAAATTCGCCTTTATTCGCTCATATCGGCAAATTTCGCATTTATTCGCATCTATTTCGTAAATACGAAAATTACGTATCCCTAGTAATATGTCACACTTCACCCCTTAACTTCATCATCCGCTGTTCATAGGTTTTGAAGAATTATAGCTAATTTCAATACACCAACGAACGGGAGGAAAGTATATTTTGAGGTACTTTATGTAAAATATTTTAACACAGTAGAGTTATTCAAAATTGAAGAATTCAAGAAGTTTAATTATCCCATGTAATTTTTATAACTCCCATCTATATTTGTATAACATGTGAGTGTGTTTGTAGAACCTAATTTGATCTTTCGTGTTGTTATTTTAAGAGCATGAATTAATTATCTCTCATAATTTGATAAGCTGCTTATCTTAAGTATATTTAAGAGTACTTGTGATAATATCAGTTTTGATCAATTTGCTGTATTTAAAACACCTGAGAATTTCATCTGCATCTCACATCATCTGTCAATCCCATGATTGTGAACGCAAAAATTTCTTCAAAAAACAAATGATTCTTTACTCAGCCGGCAGATGGCAGCAATAAAATTTGAAATGAATTCATTATTTCACATCGTGATTTTGCGTCAATGGTGATGACACTAATTATTCAATTAATGAATGTATATTTTATAGCTCTATATATTTCCAGAAGTTCGTGTAAAGCGGAACTTATTTTGATCTGTTTCTACTGATATCATGAGTACCGTGTTTGCTTAATGAATTACAGAAAAATAAAATCAGTTTTAGTTTAATATAGGCCAGTTACTAAGTGTTTCAGCAGTCTCTGCATTAAAATTATTAAGTATTCACATTCCTGAAAAGGAATCTTTATAAGCCCGACTATCTGGCAAGAATGCAACAATGATTAAAGGTTAATGGCGATGGTTTCGTGAACAAATAGCGTCTATGGAAATTAATCTTAACTCTAGCAATTAAAAACTTCGTTTTTATTTATTATTTACCGTTGGAAAGAGAAATATTAACCCATTAAACAGTAAATAAAGCTGAAATTATGAAGAGAAATACATACCTTTGGCGACTGAAGAAAGGAAACACATTTAACTAACATTTTTTTCCCTTGAAAACAAATAGTTTTTATATTAAAGAATACATCTACAAATTTAAGTAAAACAATAATATCTGTTTTAATCTTGTATCGACAGATTAAATTGGACTTACCATAAGAAAAAGTTTTGAACTAAAGTACACATTAGCCGGAAGAGTGTCTACTTAGCTCATGAAAAATGAAATGGTTACATATTTGTAAAGAAAATCTGAAAATTCAAGGGAATTTTGTTGATAACTAAATTTACATGGATTTTTACCATGTTTTTATTAACTCGCTTTCTTGTTTGTGTGTGTGTTTGTCCAGTACAAATCTTGCAATTGATTTTTAACTAACTTCCCGACTAGCTAGACATTTGAAACTTTTAGAATAGCTCAGAACACGATGACAATGCATTATTTAAATACTTTTAGCCATCTTTAAGCAGATTTAAATTCATTTTCAGTTAATTTTGTCTTGTAGACTGCTGCAGCCATCTATTGGCCGGGACGGGAACGAAAAGTTAAATGCAAGTTAACTTCCAATTAACTTCAATTTCTTTCAAGTTGATGGGATAATTCATCAAAAAAATTTTAAAAAAGTATTTATTAATACATAGAATTGTCAAGTTTATATGATTCAACAGAAAATTTAAAAACATGGTATATAAAAAGTTCTTTTTATTTTGTAATTATTTTACTTTTCTCTAAGCTAATGGGTTCCATGTATACAAGTGAACTTATAACTCAAAGACTTAGGTTAACTTATGTAAGAAATTTTTTGCGAGTTATATTCATTATTTATATGATTTTGGGGTAATGAAGGATTAAATCATACTTTTTCATCTCTAATACACAGTAAAAAAATCATGAAATATATTAGTTGACACGAAAAGGCCATTTAATAAAAGTCTGAGAGAAAATAACACTTCTATGAACGTCATATCAAAAACGGTAACTTCAGTTTGCGACAATAAGCAAATATGTTAAATCTGATATCTAGAAGCCCTATGACACCAGTTTCGAGAGCAAAACTTTGCGCATGTTCCAAGATTCCAAGCTCTAAAACAGTTTTTTTTCTGTGTTTGAAAATCAGGTAAACATAAATATAGATTAATGACTTAAGGGGATGGTGGACATTACAAAGCGATTTTTAAAATTTTTACCGCAGAGATATGAAATTTTGCATATATATTCATTAAAGTATAACTATATCAAACACCTTATAAAATTTTATAAGTTAAAATTTTTTTTTCAATTCATCATTTTTTTTTTAATTCATCAAAAATATTTTTAAAAAGTATTAATACATAGGATTGTCAAGTTTATATGATTCAACAGAAAGTTTAAAAACATGGTATCTAAAAAGTTCTTTTTATCTTGTAATTATTAGATTTTTAATTAACCCCAGTTAAAATAAGTTGTTGTTGCATATCCCACTTGACCGACAGCAACATCAGATCAAGTCCAGGAACTCGTGAGTTTCCAAAAGTTAAAGAACTGCGCAGTTAAAATATTATTAAATGTATTTCTCTTAAAATATTTGATCAGTTCGTTTTTTTGCGATGTATAGGACGATTTACGAATTTTCAAATTTTTCCGTATACACCACTGTATTAATTAGCCGCGATGATATGCATTCAGTATAAATAGAAAGTAAGTGCAATTAGGATATTTTTGTATAGGTCCAGAATAACGGGCACCTCTGAATAGCGGACAGTTTGGTCAGTTCCCCAGGTGTTCGTTATTCAAAGGAAATTTAGATGCTTGGAATCTGTACTGCAGTAAATCTTATAAACTTTTTTTTTAAATTTTAAATGCATCAGAATTCAACAGAAAAAACATTCCTTCGCCGAGGAGATTTTAAATCAAATCTTTTAAAAACTACAGGTTTCTAAAAATAATATCATTCTAGAGAATAAAATGTTGTTCAGCAAGTCTTCAGCTCAACCTTACCAGAAAATCGAGAAAAGTGATCTCTGGCATAAATTCAGAAACCGTTTAAACGGTCGAAAGATTCCCAGCGTTGAACTCTTTTTTCTATAGGCCATTTCTTAGCGTTCTTGCAAAATACATTTCTCGAAATCTTTTCATGCCCCGTACAAAATCATTTTTTCCAGCAGATGGGTTGAAGGATACTTTTAAAAAAGAATAAGAATTTTATTTTGTGGGCATTTATATTTTTAAATGCGAATTAATTGTAGTGAGTCTGTGATTTTAAGTAGTATGTTATTAGATGCAACCGGTTAGATAAATGAAAATTAATTTGATTAGCCTTTTTTTGATGTAAAATCAGTCCATCCCAGTTTAATGATACATCTGCTAAAACGATGATTTAGTTTTTAAGGCACTTTTTGACCAAAGTTTGTTTGTTTTTTTAGCTAATGACCTTTTGACTGACATTTAGAGCTTTAGCTATTCTTGTTTGTCTTTTAGGCATTCGATTAGGATGCCTTGTATTTCGTGTTGGGTTTGTTTCTTCACCATCATTTTTCTATATCTTAGCATATTTTCTTCAGTCAAAGATTTGAATTTTAAATTGTTTTGAAGTGGATATGAAAAAAAACATAAACCTCATTTACAAAAAAGAAAGTTTTATCCAAGATCCAAAATTGCTTGAACATGGCCATTGAAAGTTTTATCACTTTTTTAAAGGTGTGGTCACATAAATCACCGCAGTAGATTTCGATAGATGCCGCTTTCTCCTTTTGTACACATATCAGGATGTAGTTTTAAATAAAATTGGTAGATTATAACAGATGTAGCTCCTAAAACTTTTTGTTATCCTTAGCAATTGGTAACGCGTATATAGTGGATAATATATATGGTGTAATGTCTGGGCGTGCATATATGCATTTATTCTGATTTTATCTTTTCCTCTTATCAAAAAAAGGTTCCTTTTATCATAAATATTTTATTTTCTTGAACAATAGGTAATATGAGTAGGATTATATGTATAGGTCATATGTATAATTATTTATATATGGATGCTTTTATTTCGATTTTCTCATTTCCTCTTGTTATAAATTTTTGTTATCCCATATAACGGATATTAGTATGTATCAAACGGATATTATATTTAGGATGTATGCATAACTATTAATGCTTTTTTTAATGTATGTATGTATGTATATAATAAATGTATGTATATAATTTTATTATTTCTTGTTGTCATAATAAATTAAGGGGGTCCAGGACACAAAATTCAAATTTTCAAAAAACATTCATTGCATTAAAAATTTTTGTGTTCTTTTCTGCTTAAAATGACGTTTAAATAATGTTTCTATCTTAATTAGAACAGGAGATATTAATTTTTTTTTAAACATTATAATAGCAGCCAATAGTTGTTTAAGTCTTTCAATGCGTTTTTCTGCATGATGGGTTTTTCACCATTTCTCGTCTTTAAATTGTTATAAGTTAAGAACCGTTAAAGATAAATTGTTCAAACTTGGAACATGTCTTTTTCAATTATTTTACTTTAATTTTAATTCAGAAAATTTGAAAATATGATTTTTTAAAAAAATAAGTTACATAATATTTTTTTAAAATTTTTACTCTAAATATTTTTAATTATTTTTTAAATTAATATTTAAAAACATTCTGAATCAAAATTAAAACTTATAAATTTCTGTTTAATTAAATAAAAACAATTTGAAATTCGACAAATAATATTTCTAGTTATAACCATTTTAAATTACCCCACTTTTTTAAAAAAAATTTAATCTTAAAAGTTTTTAAAAACTTTTTGAGAAGTTTTAGGATGTGATTTTGTTAAAAAATTATATGGTTAACCATCACAAAAAATTTCAAAATTTTAAATAAAAAAAAATATTTAAAATATGTCCCGGACCCCTTTAATGGAAACATAGTATCTCGTGAAAATAAAATAAATAATTAAGTTGATTAAATTAACTGAACGAGATTGAATCTCTCAAGAAATCTGACAGATTATGTGAACTCCAGAAATCTTCTAAAGCCATGAACATATCAGCAGCATCTGTCACCAAAACTCCCTTTCATCTATTTTTTTTTTTTTAGGGAGCAAAAGCAGCTTAAATGAGACTGATCTAATTTGAATGAGAATGGGTTGCAAATACATTCCAGCATCTCCATGGAAACCAGATTTCTCTAAAACAATGAGCCAAGAACGCGGCACGAGGCGTTTTCCGCACCGCAAAAATCTAATTTGTCTGAAAAGTTGGAGAGAGCAGTTGGGAAACGTTCAGCGTAAGAAATAGTTCGCAAATAAATGTGATGTAGGAATCGATGAAAGGGGACTCCAGGGATAACTCAAAGCAGTGCGATTTCACAACTACATTCAGCGACTTACATCTTACAAAGGACTGCAGTGAAACATTTTTGCAGAAGTCCCAAGTCAATCGCCCTCTACTTCTGATTATTATCAGACATTTTTTTTGTTTTTGTTTTGCCCAACATCCTTATTAGTGAGAGGAGACGGAAAAAAGATTGTTAACCCTATAATTCCTAGGAGACAGAGAGTTCACTGGAAATTTTTATGTTCTTAATTTATCTTTAATAAATTAAGAAAAATTGAAAATTGAAACAAAATTAGATTATAAGGCAACCGACTAAAATCATTCACGAATAATTCTTTTAGTCTTTCAAAATTTTTATTTTTATCTTTTTTTATTTATATTTAATAATGTTTTTTAATTTTAATGATTTTTATGCTTTTTTTTAGGTTTTGTAATTTTTTTATTTTCTTCAACAGAAAAAAAGGAAAAAAAATTCAGGTAGTCTCTTCTAACAAAACTACTTCGGGTTATTAACGTAGGATTACTTATCGTTGCTTACCTCTTTTGTATGTGTATACATATATATATGTACGTATGTGTTATGTATATATGTATCTATATATGTATATACGTATGTATATACTATATACATATATGTATCTTAAAATTTTAACGCATTTTGGTACTTTTCTGTTTAACTGTTTACTGCTTGTCGAAGCGATACAGACTGTGTTTGGCACTCTGCCAAAATTATAAATCGCTAGGACGGATGGACGGTTTTAGCGTCTGTAATTTTGCTTTTCGAAGGACCGTTATGGAGGAACGTAATCCTACGTTAAAAAAATTATAAAGTTTAAATTACAGATATCCCTGGACATATTATGCATGGAGGGCCTATTTGTTATAATAGTAGTCCCACATGTTGTGAATCAGATTCGCTTTCTTGGCAGGTTGTCGTTATATTGGTGTTCGACCGTGTTAAGTATATACTGGACGACCGACAAGCAAAAAAAAAAAGAAGTAAAAACACAATAGCATTCATCGTTGAAAAAATATAATGGGTACTGCCTCCTAGAGTTTTTGGGTTCAAGTATTTCACTTGCCATGGATATTAGTAGTTTGAAATTACTGCCAGAGGAAGAACAGAGAGTTCCCCATTTTTTTTCGGATTACATAATCTTTAAGGGAACGGTGAACCTTTATTTGAGCAAATCTTTTCATTGTAATATTGATTGTGTTATTGTAAAAAAAAATCTATTTCTGTAGGTCAATAGTACCAAAATAGTTTCTTTCAAGTAAAAAATTATTTATGAAGCCTCTACGAAGTAATTTATAAAGGGTAAGTGTAGAAATAAATTTTAAATCTGTTTTTCTCAGAACTGATTATTCAAGGATTTTAGATTTTTTAAATGCTCCATTATACATAATTTTTGTTCAAAATTCATATAAAATTGATAAAGAGGAATTCCGATACTGTTTACGAAAAAAAATTGGGTGAGCATTTTACAATTCGACTTCATTAATGTCATTAAATTTTATTTATAACTTATTAAAAGCAAAATTTTGATGAAAATCGGGATGGAATTCAGAAAAATATCTCTAAAAAATTAATTATTAAAGGAATTAAATAATTGATACCCAGATTTGTTTGTTATACGGTTTAAAGTGATTAAAATGCAAAATCAAGGAGATATCTCAAAAATTAAGTCGCAAGGAGCATTTTAATATTTTGTTTATAAATTTCAAATTTTTTAATAAAATCTTAAAATTATAATGAGATTGAAAATTTCTTTTAAGGTATTCTCTATATTTATAGTGGAGTGTATATATGAACAAAAATTCGTATCTCTATGAGAAAAAGTAAAAAATAAAATAAATTTCAGCGTGTGCAACAAAATTCCGCAATCAAACTTATTATATTATGCTCATACTAGCTGAAAACCCATACGGAGTGCATTCAAATTAAACACAACGATCAATGTATGCAATTAATGTCACCAATATGTATAAATATATTTATAATAAATACAACGATCAATGTATGCAATTGATGTAAAAAAACGAAAAAATATATTTATAAAATAATCGTAATGGATATTTTTATAGACAAAATAATGTAGAAGAAAATATTCAAATTAAATGTAATAGAACATACTAATGAATATAGTACAGTTAATATAGTACAGTTTGAGGAACATATCTTTTATTGTATTTTAATATTTTTTTGGATAATGTTCAGTCGTCTGCCGCATTAGCAAGAAAAAATATATATTTTTGTCTATTTCGTTGTTATGCACGTGACGATAAATTAATTTAAAGTATCAGAAAAAGAAATCACGTGGCGAGCACTTAATAAATTAAATTCTAAAAATTAATCTCTAAAAATTCACCAAAAATCAGAAAATGGAGGTAAAGATTCGAAAAAGATTTCACTTTAAAGGAATTTTTATGATCTTTCTCGTGATATAAATTTTATAACCCTCGGATTATTATTTTAAATGCAAAGTTAAAAAAAGTTACTAAAACAGCTTAAAAATTTAATTAAAAAAAATCTAAGAATTTTTTAAAAATCCTTCTTAGTGCACCATTACACTATAAGGAGAATCGCCATACAAAATTTCAGCCCTTTAGGTCCAGCGGTTTGGTCTATGCGTTGTATGTCAGTCAGTAGTGAGTCAGTCAGTTACAGAACTGTTTTATATACATAGATAACACATTATTGGAAAGCTGAAGGTTTATTCAAAGGAAAGATGTGTCTGTCGTAACGAAGGAGATAATTATTTTCCAGTGATATTTTCTTCTCGAGAATTTCTCGCTCTTATTTCAGCGGACCTCATACGATGGTGTTTTTGATTAAAACCATAAACCACATGCATTCTAATCTTTAATATTAACAGTTCGCAGGTGACCTACTGACTTCAGGGAAAAGTTATGAACTGTTATCATACATGGAATGCGAATTCATGAAAGTTAACTTACTATGACATCGATAAGGCATTTAGGTTTCCTAGATATCCGAGCTGATGCATCAGCGCATTTTGGTGCCCATTGCCGCGAAATGAGGTCGCCATTATTATCTAATGACTAGCTGAATACCCGTGCTTTGCTACGGAATGCATTCAAATTAAATACGACGGTCAATGTATGCAGTTAATGCCCAACAAAATATTTATAATAAATACAACGGTCAATGTATGCAGTTAATTTAAAAAAAAAAACCGAAATAATCTATATATATATAACAGTTCCGTAACTGACTGACTGACAGATAACGCACAGACTAAACCGCTGGACCTAAAGGGTTGAAATTTTGCATGGCGATTCTTCTTATAGTGAAGGGGTGCACTAAGAAATATTTTTGAAAAATTATTCTTAGATTTTTTAAAATTAAATTTTTAAGCTGTTTTGTAACTTTTTTTAAAAAATTTGCATTTAAAATAATAATCTGAGGGTTATAAAATTTATATCACAAGAAAGATCATAAAAATTCTTTTAAAATGAAATCTTTTTCGAATCTTTACCTTCATTTCCTGATTTTTGGTGAATTTTTAAAGATTAATTTTTAGAATTTATTAAATGCTGATCACGTGACTTCTTTTTCTGGTACTTTAAATAAATTTATCGTCACGTGCATAACAACTAAATAGACTAAAAAGTATTTTTTTTCTTGCTAATGCGGCAGGCGATTCGACATTATTTTGTCTATAAAAATATCCCTTACGATTTTTTTATAAATATATACATTTTTTTACATCAATTGTATACATTGATCGCCGCATTTATTATAAATATATATATTTATTTTTTTGGCATTAATTTCATACATTGACCATTGTATTTAATTTGAATGTACTCCGTAGCGAAGTGCGGGTTTTCAGCTAGTATATTTATAAAAAAATCGTAACAGATATTTTTATAGGAAAATAATCTAGAAGAAAATATTAAAATTAAATTTAATAGAATTTACTAAAGAATATAGTACAGTTAATATTGTACAGTTTGAGGAACATTTCTTTTACTGTATCTTAATATTTTTTTCGATAATGTCCAATCGTCTGCCGCATTAGAAAGGAAAAAAAAATTGTCAAATTATTTCGTTGTTATGCGCGTGACGCAAAATTAATTTAAAATATCACAAAAAGGAAAAGAAACCACGTAATTTGCATTTAATTAATTAAATTCTAAAAATTAATCTTTAAAAAAAATAACCAAAAATCAGAAAAGGGAGGTAAAGATTCGAAAAAGATTTCATTTTAAAGGAATTTTTATGATCTTTCTCGTGATATAAATTTTATAACCCTCAGATTATCATTTTGAATGCAAACTTTAAAGAATGTTACAAAAACAGATTGAAAATTCAATTTTAAAAAATCTACGAAGAATTTTTCAAAAATCTTTCTTAGTGCACCCCTACACTATAAGAAGACTCGACATGCAAAATTTCAACCCTTTAGGTCCAGCGGATTGGTCTGTGCGTTATCTGTCAGTCAGTCAGTTACGGAAGTGTTTTATACATAGAGATTATAGGCATGATCTTTTCTCCTTTGAACTTTTTAAAAAGGGTTCCATGGGTTAAAAAAACTAACGTTTTCATGAATTTTGAAAGTTAATTGGAGAGAGCGAGATAATGTAAAACGTCTTTCCATTGTCCCTTATTTGACGTAATGGGGAGGTATTTATACAAATATTCATTTGAATGTTTAATGAGTATTCTTCCAAACTAATTACAGTTTGATAAAAGTCTCTGAAGTGTATTTATTCTATAAGCAATGAATGTGTTTAATGACTTGGTTAATTAAGAAAGACAATGGAATACCTAAAGTAGCTGATATAAGAAGTTTAAAATAATGTTTCCTTAAGCGAGTGATAAACCTTCAACGGAGGTATTGCGTGTTGAGCATTTTGGAGAGATTAGGTAACTAGACACAGCTCATTTATTTATGTTGTACCGTAGTCAATAATACGACAAGCCTTTCGCTTCAATTACTTTACTACGATACGTTAAACATACTACAACTACAACAATTAAAGTAAGTATGTACAGCGAGTTAGAATTATACAGTTAGATAGTCAGGATTGCTTCGGGTTCAACGACAGCGCGGCCTATCGGCCTCTCTGACCAGAGAGGTCCGTCTCTCTGCCACTCAAAAACAGTTCTCTTCTCGTGGACTATTGGGGGTCTTCTTTTATACTGTCGGCGAATTCAAAGGCTTTCTCCGGCGTTTGAAGTGTTCAAAGTTTTGTGATTCTAACCGTCAGAATAGTGTCAAAATTCTGGAGAGCCCTCGAACCACTCTGGGATTTGTGTGTTCTATAACGTCAGAACCGCACATTACAAGAACTTTATGGTCTCTTATCCTAGAGTAAATAAGACAACCCAGATCAACAGTTCGCCGATAGATGACATGTTCATGTTGAGGGGTAGGAACGGGGCATCACATACTTATAGAAATACTAATTTCGTGTAGTAATTGAGACAGTGTCACAATGTGCTCTAGAACCACTCACACATTTTCGAAAATATGTTATTGAAATATGGACTTTGCATTGGAGGGGAAAAATCCAGAAGTTTACGACACTAGTTAATCGCTATCTGTCTGTAAATTGGAAAGTCCATGGCTCGCGAAAGAAAGGTACAGATAAAAACACTATCTCCATCAAAGCAGTTGTTAATTTCCAGATAACATTAACTGAACTAAGTTTAAGTTCCCAAAATATCTTCTTAATAACATTTTAAGTCAACTCTGGATACCTAAGCTCGTATTTACCAATCTAAAACTTTGGTCCAGTTTGTTCCCGGTATATTGCCCGATCATCTACAACAAAATAAACGCAACCATAATTATAGGGAGCTACTCAACTATCAAATAGATCTCCGTTCTTCGTATAAAATCTCCTAGAGGCCATTAAATTGGGAAATGATTGTGGTGAAATTCAAGCGCCCTTCAGCGGAATTTCCTTTTAGGAGATGAATTTAGAAGCTGCTCTGAATCATTCTGCAGTTAAGGAGTGAATCCGTGAAAATCTATTCCATGAAGAGCCCGTTGAAATAAATGCTTGAGATAGAGTATTCAGAAAATGGTTTTGAACAGGATAAAATTTGAAAAGGGTTTGAAAAACTCTTTTAGGAGCAATCCTTTTCAAACATATCCGTGAAATCTTATGTAAACAGAACATTTTATACCATTACTGTCGTCTATTCAAACCATTTCAAAAAAATGTGCAGTTTTATTCTCTCGATAGAATAATTTTAAATATATGAATATGAATTCTGGGAATTCTCTATATCGTAAAATTCAGAGAAACTATGGCATCTAGTACTGGATTTCTTACCTTCTTGGAGAGCAGAACGGATAATGAGATAGATAGGCAGCAGTGTGAATGAACACTATTCGTGTTTAATATACAGTGTGTACATAAATGAATATCCCAACTATACAGGGCTATTGATAGAAAACTAAACAAAGTACAAACTTATTTTTTTTTGAGGCTACATCAAACATTAGGTGTTTGTTCCACCGCTACCAAATGACGTTGACGAACTTAAGACACGCATATCTGAAGCCTTTCAAACCCAGACATGCTGAAAAGAATGTGGGATGAGTTGGGATATTCATTTATGTACACACTGTATATCTGTTAATATATCTTATGTGTGATAAATGTAACGAGCTTCTGTATCCACAGCATTCGAGATCCTAACGTAAAATATTATGCTTATAAATACGTTTAATAGAGGAAATCAATGATGCAGTTTCAATCCTGTATGCAATAAGCTCTTTCGAAAAGCTTCTTAAATTCACACTATATCCATTGAGATGCACTTCAGGTTTCAAAAGAGTTTTCCTTCTCCTATTACGACAACACGTGACAGAATAATTCGCAACAGTGCAACTGTTTTCAGCTCGTAAAGAAAAACCTCTGAATATTCGCCACGAATAACAGAAAAGTAAACTCTATTTGCAAATGCCGACGGCCAAAATAGCTTTATTCGTCAGGAACAGAGCAAAAGAACCACCTAAGATGCGAGAGCTGGCAAAATGTTTTGGGCTTCTCTTTTAAGATATATATGTATTTCTATGTATATCTTTGCGGCATTTCTGTCATGAACTGTTTCATACTTAAATTTTTACTTTTATTTGTTCTGGAGTGCACGGAGGTTTGATTTCTTTGTTTTGTCACATTAAAGATTAAATTAATATTTCATTGCTCAATTTTGCCGATATTTTTTAGTTTTCTTAAAAATACTTGGAGTATGATTTGTAAAAAGAAATGCGTTATTGAAATCCTTTGTATCGTGATTATTTTAACAATTAAGAAACTATCTAATAGTGTATTAATCTATACTAATATATTAAGAGAGTTCGGATTTTGTATGTGGAGGGTAATCTCTGGAACCACTGCACCTATTTCAAAAATTTTTTCACTGTTTGAAAGGTACATTATTCCAGATGGACATAGGCTATATATTATGTATATCTGATCAGTAGAAAGAAAGTTAGAGGCCTAAATGTTGAGCTGATGCTTCACCTTTACAACTTTCCCGTTGTCAACTATAGTCAAGTAACCATAGCAACACATCAAACGATATTTTCATTTATTATCAGTAAAACATTTAATTTTTTAAGATTCAAGTGGAGGAGGTATTGATAAATACAAAAAGGATTTTTGGCAACGTTTAAGGGTTAATTGAAGAAAATTACATTTGGAACTACGTTTTTTATGGGACATTTAAGGTAAAAATATTTACAATTTATTGGCTATCAAGTGGAAATTTATTGGTGCAATACTACAGAACTTTATTTATAAACTTTGTTTTTGAATTTATGTACAATTTTATGCACAATTTGCGTAAATCGAACTTCAATTATTGAACTTTATTCAAAAATCAGTGTGTTTCATTGAAACACTGAAATTTATTGATTATTTCGAAAATACCTATGTTTGTTCCTTTAAAAGTGAAAAAGTATTACTTCAAGCTGAAATTTTGTATAGATATATCTGATAGTTCAGATTAAAACATAGGCATATTATTTTTTGAAAATCGGGCCCCGGAGTTTTTTTAATTAATGTTTTAATGATTTTGCCCTAAAAGTTGCTTATTTCGATAGCTTCCGCGGCTGTCCTCGCTGACAGCGAGACTATGGGGCCGAATCGTAAGAAAATCGGCACGCGGGTGGCCCCGGACACTTTACAGTGCCTGACGTAGCCGGATTTTTTAATTTTTGATTAAAAAAATTATTAAATTTTTTGTGCCATTTTTGGTGCTTTTTCGTGTTTTTTTTGTGTGTGGACTCTGTAGCGGATAGGCTATGGGGCCGAATCTTACTAAAATCGGCATGCGGGGGGCTCCGGACACAATTCAGTGCCTGACGTTACAGTTTCCAATAAAAATTTCTTTTGCCATCACCATCAACAAATCCCAAGGTCAAACATACAAATATGTTGGACTTGACTTACGGGAAGATTGCTTTACTCGTGGACAATTATATTGGTCTCTCTAGGTCAGGAAATGCGGAGAATCAATTTATTTTAAAACCTCAGAAAAACGAAAAATGTGGTATACCATGAAGTTTTAAAATAAATTATACCTACCTAATATATACTTAAGATAGATAATTGTTCAATCCGGACAAAGTCGGGACGGGTCGCTAGTTATGATATAAATTAATTGATAAGAGAAGCACTGTTGGCGTTAAAAATCATAAATACCTCAAATCTGGCGGAAAATCTGTGACACGCGAAATTTCCTAATTTTTAGTCGGAAATGGTGCTATAACTTCTCCCATTCTAACTATTTTACTGTATTAGAAATTCACAAGGCGTGAGGAAAAAGCAGCAGAAAAACAATTCATTATTTCAAAGCACACCTAGGAGAGTTTGCGTGAGGAATACATAAAAGTTGAGCACGCAAAATTTAAAGCATATTAATTTTGTTAATATCGTTATAGCGATATTTTAATACTATCCCAAAAGAGCTGTTTTTTGGATTTATCACCAAGTATTCACATTAAATTGCCCATGTTGATAACTTTTGTGGGTGTGTGTGAGTAAAATTTATGGAGTTACAATGATGTGCTCAATTTTCTAAGGTTTTTCTCGAATGGAACATATATATAACAAACTGACCTCAACCATACAAAAAAAAAATCTCTTAAGTATGCCGTCTTACCTAAGTAATAGATCATATTTTCAACTTAGCAGTCTATAAAGGAAATAAATGTTTGTGAGAGCTAAGAGGAGGAAAAATAAATGAAAAAATAGATAATTAATTGATAATGCATTTAATGTATTTACTGTGATATTTGTTCGCTATATCGAAAATTATACTTAACTTCTAAAATTATTGTATGACTGACGTTTTGTAGAGTAAACTGTTTCCTAAATTAACCTTTAGCTTACGGGGCCCATTTTTCCGATTCCCTCTTTACAACGGGAAATTTCCCACCCCCTTTCTAAGAACGGCCATTAAGGGGGTTATACATACATACATACATATATATACACTGCTGGCCACCCAAATTGCAACACCAAGAAAGACAAGAGATATCACAACAAAATTTATTTTGTAGATAACATGTTGACCAAGTATCAAATGATTAAATTTATAGACTTCTGTGAAGTGTGGTTCCTGCCAAAATCAGTAGCCAGAGTAGCCGCCATTGTTGGAGATCACCGCTGCCACACGCCTCGGCATTGATTCAAAGAAACTTTGTATGAGTTCTTGGGGTACAGCAGACCAAGCAGCTTCCACACGTTGCCAAAGTTGATCTGCTGTGGCAGCTGGGGATGGAATCTGGGTCAATCGTAGAGCAACCATGGACCACATGTTTTCTATCGGTGAAAGATCCGGAGAGCGAGGCGGCCAGGGAAGCAATTCAATCTGGCGATTGACGAAGAACGTTGGACAATGCGTGCCACGTGTGGTCGCGCATTATCCTGCTGAAATATGGCTGTGGGCAAGCCCTGAAGGTAAGGAAGGACAACTGGCTCCAACACCTCGGAGATGTAGCGCTGGCTGTTTAAAGTACCGTCAATGCGTACTAGAGGTGTGCGAGAGTGATATCCAATACCGCCCCATACCATAATACCCGGTGCAGGACCAGTGTGGCGGTGCATAACGCAGCTGTTCAGCATCCTCTCTTCACGGTGTCTCCAGACTCGAATGCGACCATCGTGGTGTTGCCGACAGAAGCGTGACTCGTCAGTAAAGACAATTTCATTCCATTCTGCCGTCCACATCCTTCTGTCATCGCACCATTGGCGGCGGAGACGTCTGTGGTTCTGCGTCAAGGGTAGACAAAGCAATGGACGTCTTTGACCACTGGACGGACAGACCACTCTGCTGTAAACGGCGTCGAATGGTACGCGCAGACACTGGATGATGCGTTACAGACTGCATGTGCTGTGCTATGGTTCGTGATGTGACTGAGCGATCCGTCACTGCCATGCGCACAATTTGCCTGTCATCACGTGAAGTGGTGCGCTGAGGTGGATGCGATCGAACACGCCGGTCCGTCGTACCCTCCTGCATCCAACGATCACATATCCGCATTACAGTTGTTTGGTTTCTTCCAACACGACTACCGATTTCCCTGAAAGATAATCCACAATCTCGGTAGGCCACTATCCTTCCTCTGTCGAACTCGGATACTTGATCAAAAGATGATCGCTGTTTTCGACGAGTCATAATTGATCGTTTTTTTTAAAAAACCACAAGAAAAACACAATTGCCGAATTTGAAATCGTCGAAATCTCCAAGCCTTAAATAGCGCTTTGAAGTGGCGCCACAGGCGCGCGTGATGTGCGTCTGCGCTGAAATTCTAATCATTTGCATATCTCACCTCCGCTAATGCATGTTGTAAATTTCATGTTATTTGCATGTTTCCTTCAGGGTGTTGCATTTACAGTGGCCAGCAGTGTATATACAGTTGAACCCCGTTATAACGAACTTCAAGGGACCAAAAGTTTTGTTCGCTTTATCCGGTGGTTCGCAATATCTGAACCGTTAAGAAAAATGCTAGAGTTCACAAAAAGATAGTTGTAATGCGTATTCAAAAATGATGTATTAAAAAAAATAATATCTATTAAAAATTATCATTAATGAATTAAATCGACTAAAATCGATTACATTAAACTGACACAATACTAATTAAATTACGTACAATTGGAAAACGGCGGGACCAAAATTTTCGTTCGTTATAGCCGTGAGTTCGTTATACCGGGTTCGCTATAATGGAGTTCGACTGTATATATATATATATATATATATATATATATATATATATATATATATATATATATATAATATATATATATATATATATATAATATATATATATTCATTATTGGGCCCTAATTCTTGGGATACATGCTATCCCATCCCGTAAGGAAAAGGTTTAAAGAATGTTTAGCTGTTTATACTACAGCTAGGCTAAGGACTTGTAGCAATGCTATACAACATGCCTTGGAACTTTTTGAATCAAATAACACTTTCTGTGGTGATTGCAAAGGTAGATACAAGATTTTCATACTGCGCTGTTAACGTGTATGCTGTTGTGCATCGACACTTTATTTATCTTTAACTTTATTTATCCCGGAACGGGCATTTTTGGTATTTGCTCTCCATGAATTGATATATCTGGAATTCCCGGCAAGGAAATTCCCCGAAATTTTCTACAGCGTCCGCACGAATTATTTTTATAAAACTGTTTGAAGAATTTCGGATTTGAAGTTAAATTTTTGAAATTGATTTTCCTAAAGCAAAACATTATCCCGTAAAGAGCTCTTTACGGGACTAATATTTTGCAATAATACTAGTATTTTGCAATTCAAAACGACAAAAGAGTTTAGAAATAAATATTTCATAAATACCGATGTCGTGTACCGATGTCGTGCATGCCGCTGAAGGGGACGACGCAATGGGGGTCCTATGAGGGGAAAACCCACGGTGGTCAATCTGCGTTGGGATGTTAGAGGGGAGAATGCGTGAGAGTGTGACCCCGATGTTGCAATAGGTTTACGTTTGTGACAGAAATTAGTTGTGTTTTAAAGTGTAGAGGGCGTTAGTTGTACATGTTTTGATGTATTTCCAACATTGCTTTGTCTTTTAATTTCTATCAGTGCTCAGTACTCTCTTTGTTTCGAACCACGGAGCATGGAACGTCCGTTTAATGGACGATTGGATAATGAATAAACATTAACCAGAATAAATGATGGCTTTTTTTTGTAAGTTTGGTCATCCATTTTGTTCCAACGTTTACTCTCAGTCAGAGTCAGATGACTGAGGTAGATTAGTTAATGTATATATATTGTAAATTAGTTTTGTGAATAAGATTATTGTGTTTGTGCATGAATCGTGTAAATAAAGTATTTTGGATATTCACTCGGGTGGTGCTAAATCTGTTACCGATAACGTATGCGATCAGAGAGAGATCGAAGTGAGAACAACAACCAGAGACTAATTATTTTCAAAATAGCACGAATTCTGAAAATACTGTTTTCGGCCGTATCTAAGAGAGACCGCAAACCACTAGCTTGAAATACTCTTCATGCTTTGACGATATTGCGATGGAATTCATATGCAAAAGTGGGATGTACCTGTGTCCGGATGTCCGTTACTTGGGGGTTTTCGATACTGTTTTACGGTATAAATATTGTTCCGTTAGGATTGAATAAGAATCTCTTCAGAAAGTTCTCACAAAATAAATTTATTATTTTGTGAATTCTTCAGGCGTATACACAAATTCAAACATAAAAGACGTAACAACTGTCTTCTATACAGCAGGAAATTGTAAAAATAACAAGTCAGGATACCAGAATTTTCAATACAATACACGCCATTTAACGCAGTTACAAAACACATTCAATTCTCACTAGGAAACTGAACTGAGTTCCAATGCCAATGTCAGGTATATTTATAGATTTCCAAAGCGCCCTCTGTAGGTCAATCACAGCTAAATATTTCTAGAAGCTCCCCGAAAAGGTTTAGCCGGCAAGTTGGCGAGATATTGCTAAATCTGGAGACCAAAATAAGTCAAATAATCCATCTCCAATTTGGCGATAATTCTCATATTTCGCGATATTCCCATAGACTCCCGTGTTAAATACATAGCTATAGGAGCTCGTCCATAGAAGCCATTTTGAAGAAACATAATGCATTATTTACAAAATTCTTAAAAATATAATAGATAAAAACGTAGACAGATTAATTTCAATTTAATTATTTATTTTTAATTGTTATATAATTTATAACGAATTTATATTTTATAAATTGCATTTTTTTAAGTAATGGTAGTTTACTTGTAATTTTAACATTTATAATTCTGTAACTTACGCATAATTTAGTAACAAGTAATGTTAAAAGTTACCATTTATAGCTTACTAAGCAACCCACTTTCATGCTTCAGAAATAGTCTAATACCTTTCCCTCGTAAAATTTCTTGGAAAAAGGAATCTAATGAAATTTAAGTGCCTTTCAAGGTGAATTCTTTTCCGGCAAGCGCATTTAAGAAACCGAATTAAATCAAGTTTCTGCTCTGATGATCCCACGAAATCTATTACGAAAATAGCTGCGACGACCACTAAAGTAGATGTGTAGAGGATTTTGCTGTCGATCGAAACGATTCAACTTAAGCAATATTTCGTTTTTTCATATATTCTTTAAGAAAGCACCTCCCAGTACTATACTTTATGTGTATTACGTATTTTTATATTGATTAAATAGGTCGATATTCTATAAAAATATATACGAATATAAGGTAGAATGCCATTTATTGTTTATCATATAAAATACTGGAGATTGCAAAACATGGCAACGGCTTTCGAAGAAAAATACGAGTTAATAGATTAAATAGTTTTCTAGGCTGACAACAACTTAGCCGGACGATGGCCGAATGGCCGGTCTAATTAGCCCTCGTGTAGCGAAAGTTGACTGTAGTGCTCTAATCCAAACCAACCTAGGCTGACAACGAACTACTTATACCAATTTTTTTAATAGGACAAATATATATATATATATATATATATATATATATATATATATATATTTGTCTATATGACATATATATATATATATATATATATATATATATATATATGACGAGCTTTATCTCGTACTCACTCTAAACTTGTTCCCATAATAATTATTGTAAAGCTATGCAGTCAATGATCGTAGGCCTGTGGAATTAAATACAATTAATTTACATCTAAATCCTTTATTTAAAATACTACTAATTAACCTGATTCAATCCGAGCCAATGTTTCGATCTCTCATCCTCGTGACACGCGTTCCGCACAATCCGAAATCTGAAGACGCTCCGCCAATAACCCTTTGTTAAACTTAAACACAAAACTTTCGCGCATGCTCTGTGATATTTATGGAATGTCCGAGAAGCTTCTATTTCTGATTACGTAATAATTTCACTCCGCGTAAAACCCGTACTTGCTCTAAAAATAGATTAGTTCGCTGGACCATCCGCGCGAATCAAGGTTACATCTCTCAAAAAGGGTATTCCCCTTTATTTTCAACGCGTTCTATGCTGTGTTAACTAAATGGCGTTCGGCGCCACGAAATTACTCTTTCCTGAAGCCCCCTTTAAATTTTAACTTAATTATTTTTCTTTTCCCAATTAATTACTTACTTACACACACACACACATATATATATATATATATATATATATATATATATATATATATATATATATATATATATATATATATATATATATATAAGGGATCAAAATTTAAGAATTTTTCAGGGTTGAGTCTAACTCGGATTTTCAAGAGGATTTTACAAGGAGGCCTAAGCATCGAGAGCAGAGTAGATAACTTCTTTTTCCTGTTCTTTTCTATAAAGCCATTAAGTGTTTTCGTTGATGGAAACTGTAACAGTATTTCCGAATTTAGAAGGATGGGAGATTTATTTTGTAACTAGCACGTTGAAGAGTGACAGATTATACACCTTTAACAGCTGGTAATTTATCTAAATTGAGCAAGGCATGAGACTTTCATGAGTGATTTATCTATTAGCAATTTAAAATATTGAGATTTATATATATAGCCTATGCGTAAATTTAAAAATTAAAAAAAAGTGTAAGTGCATCAGTAAAATTTGTAATTTATAGGTCACTCGATGAATTTAAGTAAGTTTGGGAATGAAAAGCACTTTTTTGGCATAAGTTACACACACACACACACACACACATATATATATATATATATATATATATATATATATATATATATATATATATATATATATATATATATATATATATATATATATATATATATATATATATATATATATATATATATATATATATATATATATATATATATATATATGTGTGTGTGTGTGTGTGTGTGTGTGTGTGCCCGACCCGTATTACGACAATATCACATGATTTTGAATTCTTCTTAAAATATTTGTGAGCTTACACGGATAAATTTGACACATCTCTCCCTTTTTTCTGTAAATACCAATTGATAAAAAGCTCCTTTTCCCTTTTATTTTCTATTAAAAGTCAATAATAGTAAATTTTTGTGTAACTCCAGTCTCAATTAATTCTGCATTTTTCAGTGCATGTATATAACTGTTCCTGATAAATACCTTTTATATCAATTCTTATTATTCACTAACCTCATCTTCAGCCAAAACACAACATATTAATACGTTCTGGGAAATTTATCTTGAACCAGCTGTTCATAGACAAAATACAGCTTAGTAAGAATCACAAATTTTTAACCATCCCTTATAATTGACGATCAATTTCATCACATGGATTGTTGGGTATCAGGAAGAAGTAAAAATTATCGATCAAAAATGTTTGGACTAATCTGAAACTTACTACAAAATTAATTAAGGGCTTGAAAATGCATTTGCCCTTTTGTTACTCTTCATTGTCTAATGTTCATAAAGTGGTATGAGTTAATTTCAAAATTCCCTCTTAACTCTGGATTCGTTAACTGTGAAATTTATAAACATATTGGTGTATATGATGTATTAAAAGAACCTGGGCCCGAGGTAGCCTACCAGTAGCGCGTCGGCTTTCAGTGCTGAGTGTACTCGGATCGAATCCCGACAAGCGCCGTTAAATACCTTCGTGTCTAGGCTGGATATGGGCACGTTCAATCCGTAGACTGAAAAATTCTTTCTATGAGGTCATGTTGGTGTGGAAGGTACGTTCCCCAGATGTCGCCCCTAAGAGTGCTCGGTCAAAATGAGGGTGGCACCTAGCCAAGTCGGACTCCGACCCTTGTGGTTCTATTATAAACCAGTACAGGCACTACTGAGCCCGAAGCCTATATGGACCTGGTCTGAAACTTTCGGCCAGAGGGCATTAGGAACAAGAATAGCAAAAGAACCAATACATTAATAGATACCAAATTAATATTTTTATCTGTGTATGAAAAAATTACATACTTTTCACGTGAGCAAATTTTTCCTTCAATCGAGTGTTTATTAATAGATAAGTATGATAAATCGTGAGGCGTTCCCGTTGAAAAGGAGGTAAGTGCCAAAATTTTCGAAAAGTATTTTTTCACTGATATAAGGATTTGTTCCAAGGCTAATGGCGTGAAAAATCAGGTAAATGCCTAGCTAGTTTGGTTTACTTCTGAGCTAGGCACTTACCTCCTTTTTCCACGCCGTTAGCTTTGGAACAAATCCTTGTATCAGTGAAAAAATACTTTTCGGAAATTTTGGCACTTACCTCCTTTTCAACGGGAGTGCCTCAATTGGTCTTCCATAAGACCAATATTTTGCCACAGTCTATGACAGTGAGAGGAAAAAAATAAAAACATAACTAAACATATACCTCCAACAAAGTATACAATACTCATTTATCAACAAATTCATTTTGTGCTAATACTTTATTGATCTGAATTCAATAAGGCTAGGCCATCCGATGGCCGAATGGCAAATCGCTGGCATTCGGTTCAAATCCTGTGGGTTCGAGTCCCACTGTTGGCATAGATGTGTGTAGCCGTTCGGAATCGGCTTTAAACTGTAAGTCCTGGTCTAATTAGCCCTCGTATAGCAGAAAGTTAACCGTAGCCTTCCAAACCAAACCATTCGATAAGGCTAAATTAGTGCAAAATAGCATCTTATTTGTAAGAATACGTTAACCTTAAACTGACCATATATAAAAAAAAACCACTTTTTTGTTTAAGTCAGATACAAGTTAATGAATTATAGGTTATTTCAATTCTGCAGTTTCCATAAGCTAGCATTTTGCGATTTTGCGCATTTGCTTTTGTTTTTTACGAAGGTCCAATGAAAAGATAAGATTTATAATTCATCATAGAAAAATAAATAAAATTCAAATATTGACAGATTCTTGTTACAATCGCCCGAAAGTGGAATGAAAACATCAATTCTAACTACTAGTTGGTACTACAGGTAATTTTCAGTTATGCTTGTAGTTACAGTCAATATTAGTTTTCACACTTTTCATTACAAATTATTCATCACTAAATTTCGAGAAAAGATGAATTAGTTTGAAATTCCATTCCTGCCGTCTGTCGGTAATTGGAAGAATCTTCTATTTACGTAGAAACCGTTTTATATTCAGTTAAATGGCGCCAACTCGTCAATGTGGCCGTATGCTGTGGAAAGAGGAGGACAATGTTTCAGTGAAACATGACAAATCGATCTGAATAATGATAATAAAAACACTTTGTTGGGTTCAGACTTGTTAGTTTTCTAAATAACAGAGAGTAATAAATTCTGTTTCCTTAATTGTCAAAAATACGAATATACCCCAATATATAATAAAGTTAAAACAAACTTTCAATTTGGTGAAACTTTTAAATTAACTTGTATTCTTCATTAAAATTCTAGTAGAGAAACATGTTATCGACGTGTTACGTTAAATAACTAAGTAAATTTTACCCGAAACCTCTGCCGCTCAAATATGCGAATTAAGGTTTTTACCTGACAAATACTTTAAAACTATTTTCTTAATTAATCCTATCTACTTGAGCCTTTAGAGATCCCCATTCACAATATGAAATTTCATGAGCAGAATTCAATTAGAGAAAGACATCTAATGAAATTTCAGTGCCTTTCAGCCTGAATTCTGTGTAAGGAAATATATTTAAGTTCTCAGATCCTTTAATTACCTGTTATCCTTTGAATTCCATGGAAACCGGCTTTGAAATGAGAAAGATTGTTTGGTGGAACAAATAGAGGAATCTATGATGGCTCAGGAAAATACTCAATTTTTAAGCTCTCATTCAAGCTGTTTCCACTTGAAATTCTATTAAACACGTAGGTGGTCACACGTAGGATTTGCATACGAATACATTACAAATTTTAAATATTTTGTCACGCAGAAAACGAATAGTGCAAAACAAGTAAACATATAATATAAATAATTACAAGATAAAAAACTTTTTATATACCATGTTTTCTAATTTTCTGTTGAATCATATAAACTTTACAATTCTATGTATTAATAAATACTTTTTTAATATTTTTTTATGAATTATCCCATCAACTTGAAAGAAAATTAAGTTAATTGGAAGTTAACTTGCATTTAACTTTTCATTTCCTTTTCGGCCAACAGATGGCTGCACCAGTCTACAAAACAAAATTAACTGAAAATAACTGAAAATTAATTTAATTCTGCTTAAAGATGGCTAAAAGTATTTAAAAAATGTATTGTCATCGTGTTCTGAGCTATTCTAAAAGTTTCAAATCTCTAGCTAGTCGAGAAATTAAAAATCGATTGCAAGATTTGTACTGGACAAACAGACACACAAACAAACACACAAACAAGAAAGCAAGTTAATAAAAACATGGTAATAAAAGCAATATTTTCCGTATATCTTTCATTTATTTAACAAGCATTGTACAAAATATATTTTATGAATGAAAACGATATTTCGCAGATGTATTCAATTTTGTAATTCATAGAACCATTGCATATATCGTGTAAATATATTTTATAAATGCAAACAATATTTCAAAACATATTGGTTTTACTTGTTTGTTGATTAAGTATTCCAAAAAGCATAGGATTTTATAATATAAATGAAAAGAATATGTCTCAGTTACTTTCATTTATATTACTACATAAGTGTCGTACAAACCATGTTGTTAATATATGATATAAATCTCAAAAAATCTTTCTCAAAATATTGCTTATATGCTTGAAGCACTTTAAATTATAATATAATTTGAAGTACTATTTCTCAATGTAATTCACCAGAAAGACACTTGAATGAAACACGCCTTATTAAAAAAAAGTAGGAAAAACACCTTTATCTTTGTCAGGCGCTCACATTGAAAAGACATCATATTTGGCATTATCATTTTGTCTCGTCTCCTCATTCGAACAAAATTAGAAGTAAGACAAACTTATGTCTGATTTAGGTGCAGCCATCTGCCGGGGGCAAAAGGAACTGAAAATTCCATGTAGTAATTTTCCTGCGATAGATAATTAATTCAGGAACAAATTCTTAAATCTCAGCTTCCAAGGCTCAGTATTCACCCTTTTCCTTACTATTTTATCTCATATCTTTTCACTTCAATCCACAAGATAGTTAAAATGATTAGAATTTCAAAGGATCGACGATGAAGTATTTAGTTGTCGAATAAGTTCGTTTGGACGGTTGCATCAAATTTAAAGGATAAACCTAAAATTTCCGTTTCTATCTATATTTTAGGTTTTTTCTGCTTTTACTAATCAGACCCATTATTATAAATTCAGCATTCTTATCAAAGCGATGTCAATTCTCTGAATTCGGGCCATGAATATATTATTATGTTATTCTCGGACGCCAGCATGTTTGTTCAATGTTTACTACGCATGCGCTCGAGAAACAGACTGACTCTTAGATGCGAGAATGCGAGAATGCGAGAAACAGATAATTGTCCTATGGAATTGTAAGTCCCTCATTTTACATATCGTCCGAAAGAGAAGCAGAAAACTTTTCAATCAATATGTAAATACCTGGAGATCGGGGGAATGCGTCTGTAGAGCACAAAAGCGTACAAAAGGAGTGCACTAGGCAGATGTTTTAGTATAAGAACCGGCATAAAAAGACTATTCTTTAACAGTGTCATTATAGTTCTATTTCCGAATACAAGATTGTCACTGACTTCGGTATTTTTTTAATTCTACTTTTCTGCTTCTAATCTCAAGGGGTTGGTTTAGACTTTATCGCAGAATCTTCAGATTTCCCTGTATAATAAAAGGACGAGATGAAGTAAATTGCACAGCTCATTCAACACAAATGTAGCTGCATTAATGAGTGATATATAAGAGTATTTAATATAATTACACATTTCATAACTATAAGTATACAACATGCCCAATTTAAAGCTAAAAACCAAATTAAGTATCAAGTAAGGAAAGTCATTAAAAGTACAGAGAATTGTATTAACTCCTTTTCAGTTTCAACATTGAACATTAATATATGCTCTCTCTTCTTTTATCTGAAGTTTCCTTTCAAGCTAATTCTACCAAAGAGCACTGAATAGCTGATTCCTCTTTGCATTTGAAGTATCTCAGACCATTAAATTTGGACGAAGTGTGTCGTTACAGAAATTTAAGTCATCTTCAAACTGTTTTCCTTTTAGTAAAATTTACTTAAGTATGAGCTTGTCAGTCTCAAATTCAGGGAAATCCAGGAAATGGGTTCTGCCAAGCATATGATGGATTCAGCTATTGAGATCGGTTATTTGTTGAAAATGAGAAAAAAATTACATGGCTTTTAAAATACAGTAAAAAGTTTTAAAGTGGATTTATTTAATAGCAGTAATTTTCACTAAATATCTGTAGAAAGAAAAAAACCTTTGAGGTAAGTTTTTACGCAGAAATAAATAAAACGAAGGTAAGTGGATGCCGGTAGATATTGTGCATTAAATTATACGTGAAATTGAAGTAGCAGGCATAAGTTAAAAAAAAACAAAGTTTATTTTATCATTAAACTACATAAAATTAACTCATAAAAAATACTCTTGAAAAACATAATATTACAACGAAGTAAAAACAAAAAAAGAACAAACACAACCAGCGTGCGAAGCCGTCGGCAAGTAGCTTACATTAGAACAAAAATTCGTCAACTGCCCGGATCTAAGATTTGCATACACATGTTGCCAACTGTCCAACATCATCTTTTAACAAACGATTTATACCGCTGCCGTAATGACGTCATACCAAATTACGATCTCGGTCTGTACTACGTCACCACAAAAGCGATATTGTGAGGCAATGATGCTGAACAGAGACAAAGTATTAATATATATTATTTTTGTATATGTAAACGACAGACCACGATGTAGTCAACAAGCTTTCCGGCGTAGAGAAAAATGACTCTCTTTCGTAACATAAAATAATGTCGATGCTCTGAGGTTATTTTCTTATTCAAAAATACTTACTTTTAAACAAGCAAAGGTTTTATACCCCTTTTTTCCTACGATGTTAATTTGCAAATTAAATTTCACGCATGTAAAAAAAGTGTGGCTCAGTTTGCATAATTTCATATAATAGGAAATTTCCTGAAATCAATTTAAACTTAAACCATGTCAGATTGGATAAAGAAAGTCACGACGTGGTTTCAGGGTGTAATGTTTAGTACATCAGTCAAGGAAGCAAAACTTTTCGGATTAGATTACCCGATCAGACAAGTTGCATTTTTATCAAACGAGAAAAAGATATCGGAGAATGTCTAGCACAGCGGTCGTTATAACCCGGAAGTCTGAAAAAAAGCACTAAATATCTTTGCATATTTTAAAATTCCATTGAATTTTGGAGTGAAAGGGGCAGTTAAAACCTCCTTTTTCAAGAAAGCGCTCTAAATCTGTATTAACTTGAAACAAAAAAATGTTTTTTTCCGCTTAATAATTGATTATTCCAATAAACTTTTGATATTAAATTCATAGTTTACACGTAATAGTTGAAACTTGGCTGATATTTTTAAACAATAAACGTGCCTTAACTTGCATAAAAAATATTTTGCATAATATTTCAAAGTACCATGAAATTTTCCCTGCCGTTAACTTCGTGTTAGAAAAATATAGGCATTGAACTTACCTTAATATGCATTTAAATTGCTTCTCTAAATTTAATATAATCTGATATTTTTAAAAAGGAACAAATTTGTTATTTAATTCTCGTGTTTGTAAAATTAGCATTAAACGGTCTTTATTTGCATAATTGCATCCCATTATTTAATGTACCACTGAAACTTTTAAATTTATTCGCAATTTAAATATAAATTAAACACCAACGTGCTTACATTCCCAACGATAATTTCGAATAATAAATCAATTAACCATTATTTTTCCCAAATAAGTTTTAATTTAACGTTTGAATTTAATGTTTGAATTTAATATTTTCTAAATAAACACTAAAGGTACCTAAAACAGGTTTTTTATTTTGCTAAATTAAATATTTTGAAGTAAATTCGAAATTTAAACATTTTTGCGTAGAAAGAAATTTTTAATTTCTTTCAAAATCTTCATGTACCATGACTTTTATTTAAAGAAAAATTGCATTTGTTAACAATTTGTTTGCAGTACAGACACTAAAACTAAGTTAATATACTTAACTAATAATTAAATATACCATAAAAGTTTTCGAAAAATCCAGCAATATAAACCTTACGTAGGAAAATTAAGCATAAAGGAGCCACAGTTCACCGACTTCAATATGACACGAATTTTTCAGAGGACATTCATAGTTTAAATCTCATGTTCGCAAAATAAGAATTGAACCCCTTAACTAGCATGAAAATAATTTCGACAAATATTTTGAAGGACCGTTTACTTTTGAAACAGAATATAAAGCACCCCTGCTTATCAGAAGTAAATATGAGAGAATGCAGAATTTGTCAAAGAAAATTTGATAACAAATATGGTTTGTCTTAATGCAAAATAGCTTGTTTAAATACATTCTTAGTCAAAAAAAAGAAAGAAAAAAACGACGCACCAAGAAGAGGTAACTCAAGTTGGACACAAATTGATATGCATACAGGTTTCAATGGAAAATGCACAATTTTAAAGTTTGGCGACCAATGAATGAACACGAGACTCTGCAGTGTATCTTAACTGCGCAACTGGCAGGATATCAAAGAGGAGAAATTTTGATTCCAGGTGATAAATTCTTTGCAAATTTCATTCCGTGGAATCAGGTAGACAGTAACTCGCATACAGGTGAGCGAACAATATGCGCAGATGTCAGCATTTGAGAGAGGACGTGTAGTTGGGCTCAAAGAAGCCGGTTGGTCTAATCGGCGAATCGCACATTTGGATAGGAGCGATGCCACTATTTATACATTGTTGGCAGGAATGGGTGAACCATGGCCGAACACAGCGTCAAGAAGGAAGAGGTCGGCCTAGAGAAACGACAGAACGTGAGGACCGATTAATAGTCAGAGTGGCGCTCACAGCCCAGATTCATCATTATCATCGGTCGTACGTGCAACTGGTGCTTCAGTGACCGCAAGGACCATTCATAGGCGGCTCAGAGAAAGGTAGCTGAGCTCACGGCACCCCTTGCGCCAACTACCATTGACCTCTGTACACCGACAAGCCCGTTTGCAGTAGTGTCGGACACTCCACCTGGAATATCGCTGACTGGGGTAGATGTGTATATTAATAGTCGAGTTAATTTACTATAGTCTTCAGTGATGAGTCTCGCTTCGAATTGAGCCCTGATGACCAGCGATTAAGTGTCTCCAGATACGAATTTTCTGGACAACGGTGGGATAACAACCTGACTGTCTTTCGCAATACGGGCCGACAACCAGGAGTGGTGGTCTAAGGTGCTATTTCATTTCATAGCAGGACCCCTTTGAATGTCATCCGTGGCACCCTTACAGCACAGCGGTTCATCGACGATATTCTACGGCCCGTTGTGTTGCCCTTCATATCACGCCATCCTCAGCTTACATTTTTGCAAGATAATGGTCGCCCGCACACGGCGACAGTTTATACTGCTTGTCTTCGTGCTTGCCCAACGCTACCTTGGCCAGCCAGGTGGCCGGATCTCTCCCCCATTGAGCCCGTTTGGAGCATTATGGGCAGGGCCACCCAATCAACTCGGGATTTTGACGATCTAACTCGCCAGTTGGGCAGAATCTGGCACGATATCCCACAGGAGGACATCCGCCACCTCTATCAATCAATGTCAAGCCGAATAATTGCTTGCAAAAGGGCCAAAGGTGGACCAATGCGTTATTGACTTTTACACATTCATTAGCTTGAAACAAAAAATGGTTTTTTTCCGCTTAATAATTGACTATTCCAATAAACTTTTGAAATTAAATTCTTAGTTTACACGTAATAGTTGCAACTTAGCTGATATTTTTAAACAATAAACGTGCGTTAACTTGCATAAAAATATTTTGCATAATATTTCAAAGTACCATGAAATTTTCCTTTAAAATTTCTAAACTTTGTGAAGCTCTTTCTCTTGAATAAATCCACCAATTTTTCTCAAATTGTAATAATTTATTTTTATGTACATGTACCGAATTTCGTCCATTTGGATAATTCCTTCTTGGTACGTCTTTTTTTTTTTTGTCTAAGAGTGTATATGAAAAACACACAAGTGTCGAGATGAATAATCCGTTCTCTTTTACAGGGTATTTTGCGATTTCGTTAGCTGAAATTTTTGTATATCACCTTCATATTCCCTAAGTTTAATACCTGGTTATCAAAGTTTCCTTTACATAAAACCGGTTTGGTCCATCGTAACTAATTTTTATGATATCAATTAAATACGACTGTAAAACTTTTTTCATATTTTCTTACCCTAAAATATCTTTACTGAGTCAATCGATTTCATAATTACTTTCACTCTAATAAAAATCTGAAATGCCCGTAAGCTTATTTTAATGTTCCTCTAATTAGGCACTATAAATATAATTATGCTGTTATTCCAAGGGGAAAAATCTTTAGCCTGAATTGATATGGGAAATGAAATAAAATATCAATTAGCATTAAAAAAGGCGTGTCTAACCCAAATATGCCAAGAACTTTGTTTATGAGTTTTTAATTGTTCTAAATTTCTTTTTACTCTAAGTTTATGAAACTATGCTTTACAACTACATATTGTATTGAAAGGCTATATGTATAAATTTTTATCAAATAGCTACTAGGCGTTGTTCTCTCTACTTATATGTACAACAGGAAGAAATGAGGAAATCAAACCCTAATATGCTGAAATTAATATACCATGACATGCAAGCTGCAAATTACGTTGCGTATCATTAAGTTTAGATATAATATGTATTTACATGTACTTTTAAAAAGATTTAGGTAGTCTCTTCTAACGAAACTATCGCGGGTTATTAATGTTTGACTACTTATCGTTGCTTACCTCCTTTGTATGTATATATGCATGTATATGTTAAGAATATATGTATCTACACTCAAGAGCCAAAACATTATGACCACCTGTCAATAACGAGTTGGCCCACCTTTGGCGAGCAACACAGCTTCAACCCGCCTTGGCATGGATGCCACAAGTCCTTGGTAGATGGCCGGAGACAGATTGTACCAGATGTTTAAGCAACGGTCACGCAAATCCGAGATATTGCGAATTGGTGGTCTTTGAACTCTGAGCTGCCGTCCCATGACATCCCAAATGTGTTCTATCGGATTGAGATCAGGTGAGTTATTCGGCCAGGACATTAACTGGAATTCAGCATCATGTTCCTGGAACCACTCCAACACAATTTTAGCCTTGTGACACGGGGCGTTGTCCTGTTGGAACATTCCATTTCCAGCTGGAAAAACAGAGGCCATGTAAGGGTGCAACTGGTCCGCAATGATGTTCAGATACCCTGTAACATTCATGGTCTGCTCTACCACAACCACGGGTCCCAGAGACGCCCAAGAGAACGTCCCCTAAAGCATAATACTGCCACCACCGGCCTGTGTATGACCTACCATTGACCTACCATTGAGGGAGCAACAGTTCGCCTGGAAGACGGCGTATCCTGACACGGCCTTTCCCATCACACACAGAAGTAAGTGAAAGAATGATTCTTCAGACTCTCCAGCAGCAGTTAAATACCACTTCCCCTTGATCACGTGCCTTCCACGTCATCCAGGCGAATTCATTGCAAATTATAGGGGTGGTCATAATGTTTTGGCTCTTGAGTGTATATGTATATGTCAAAATTTTGACGCATTTTGGTACTTTTCTGTTTAACTGTTTACTGCTTGCCCAAGCGATACAGACTGGGTTTGGTGAGCTGTCAAAATTATAACTCACAACGACGGACGGTTTTAGCGTCCGAAATTTTGCTTTTCGGAGGACCGTTATGGAGGAATGTAATCCAACATTAAAAAATTGGTTAGTTTCTTATCTTAATGCTCTCCGATGCACAACACTCTTCGTTTTCCTTTCCGAGGAGGAACTATGTAAATGTCATGATACAATTATTCTATAACATGGGAATGATCCTCAGAAACCAGGAAATTCATACTCATGTGATCAGGGTGTAATGCTAAGAAAACAACTTATATATATATATATATAACAGTTCCGTAACTGACTGACTCACTGACTGACTGATTGACTGACGGACATACAACGCACAGACCAAACCGCTGGACCTAAAGGGCTGAAATTTTGCATGGCGATTCTTCATATAGTGTAGGGGTGCACTAAGAAAGATTTTTGGAAAAATTCTTTTTATATTTTTTTAAAATTAAATTTTTAAGCTGTTTTAGTAACTTTTTTTAAGTTTGCATTCAAAATAAAAATTTAAGAGTTATAAAATTTATATCACGAGAAAGATCACAAAAATTCCTTTAAAATGAAATCTTTTCCGAATATTTACCTTCATTTTCTGATTTTTGGGGAATTTTTAAAATTAATTTTTAGAATTTAATTTATTAAATTCTGGTCACGTGATTTCTTTTTCTGGTTCATTAAATTAATTTATCGTCACGTGCATAGTAACGAAATAGACAAAAAAATATGTTTTTCTTGATAATGCGGCAGACGATTGGACATTATCCAAAAAAATATTAAAATACAGTAAAAAATATTATGTTCCTCAAACTGTACTATATTAACTGTACTATATTCTTTAGTATGTCCCATTAGATTTAATTTGAATATTTTCTTCAACGTTATTTTGTCTATAAAAATATCCGTTACGATTTTTTTATAAATATATTTTTTCGTTTTTTTTACATGAATAGCATACATTGATCGATGTATTTATTATAAATATATTTATATATACTTTTGGCATTAATTGCATACATTGACCGTTGTATTTAATTTGAATGTACTCCATAGCGAAGTGCGGGTTTTCAGCTAGTACATATATATGTCATAATAATCACAAAGGGAAATTAACTTTAACACACGGGAATGGATGAGAATTAACTTATCGGAGATGCAATCGGCAATGCAGTCGGGCGAGGGTGTTGATCATACAGATGCAGTCGCTCGTTCAGTGATGAGAGAAACAAACATGGAGCCAGAGAAGATTTCAGACGATATCCAGGAAATCCTTTTTATTTAATTATCAAGCATTACGAAGGGTGCAGTGGCCACTGGACTTGTCCGGCTTCCATGCCAGGACGGGACGTGAAAACGGCAGTGCTTACAGAGGAGATTTAAGTGAGATGAGCCGTCGTGGCCACCGGACTTCTGGCTTCCGTGGGCAGCAGATCTGACAGCAACGAGAGTTAGGTGCGAAGAGAGAGAAGTCTTCTGTTCAGGCAAATATTAAATGAGTGTTTGGCGATATTGACACCAGAGGGCCTAAATTACTTATCTTTTAACTGGACGAATTTAAGTCTCGTGGAGTTCACGTGTCTACGTCGTGGTTCTCCCGGAGATTAATTAATTGCTAGATCACGCGCTGATCTGCGTTTTACCAAAAGGAAGAATTTGAAAACAGAACTTATTTATTGTCTACAAATTTAATGAGGCGTTCGGTTCGGGCCAGATATGGTGATGTTATGGAATTGCAGCTTAATGATCTGCAAGGCCAATATAAATTATAACTTACATTATTTTTAGGTTGCAATTTTGGAAAAGGGGTCGTGCTTTATTAAATATAAAATATGCTTTAAAAGTAATTTGTGATGACGTGTTTTTTTGTTACACACACACACACACACACACACACACATATATATATATATATATATATATATATATATATGACTACCAATGAAGATTACTCGTTATCTGAATTTGGTTACCCTCATTGTGTATATGTTAAGGGTCAACGTTTTTAGAACCTGTTTTTCCTTTTTTACTAGAAAGTGGGCTGCGACTTGCATAAAATATCCATTTCTTTGAGCTTTGATCATGGAAATTAAGATTGGGACAAAGTATGTAATTTTTTAAAAAAAAGTCGTATACATATTAATTTATGTCAAACAAAAAGTGATAAATTTTACCTTAACCATTGTTAACTTGATTAACCATATCTTTTCTCGTATTTTGTGAAAAAATAAATTTTAACTTACCGTGATTAAAACTAGCAAGTCTCGCTACATTTAAAATTCCGTCCATGTCGATTACGAGCGAAAGAACAGAGAGCGGCTTCCGTCAACCTTCCGTGATTACATTATCACTTCCCGACCGCTTTCTCAATTGTTTTATCTTCCGATTTTCATTCATTTTCAGACACATCGGCAATAAACACTTCCGTCCCGCCCTGACGTATATATCTGTTATTAATATGGTTATCAGCGACGCCTTTACTCGTTATCAGTCACGGCTTTTAATGTTCGCATAACATTTCGTTTACGCTTGGGGATGTTTTAATAGATTCGGATTCATTCTGTAATAAATAAGAACATTTATAATTTAATGCCAGGTTAGATTTTTTTTAAATATGGTACTCAGAAGAGAAGTTTTGACAGTGTTAATATCTGAGCATTCATCTAATTTATTACCATATTTTTATAAACTCGCTTTCTTGTTTGTTTGTTTGTGTGTGTGTTTGTCCAGTAAAAATCTTGCAATCGATTTTTAACTAACTTCCCGACTAGCTAGACATTTGAAACTTTTAGAATAGCTCGGAACACGATGACAAGACATTCTTTTGATACTTTTAGCCATCTTTAAGCAGAATTAAATTAATTCTCAGTTAATTTTGTTTTGTAGACTGGTGCAGCCATCTATCGGTCGGGACTGGAATGAAAAGTTAAACTCAAGTTATCTTCAATTAACTTCATTTTCTTTCAAGTTGATGGGATAATTCATCAAAAAAAATTTTAAAAAAGCATTTATTAATACATAGAATTGTCAAGTTTATATGATTCAACAGAAAATTTAAAAACATGGTACATAAAAAGTTCTTTGAATCTTGTAATTATGTTCTCTAGAATTTAGTTTTACACTGATTCTTATGAAAACATGCAAAGAGAAATACAGGGTGGTTATAATTAAAGTTTCACTTTGAAATGGTCGTAAAAGAAAAACTACTGGACCAAATGTTATCAAACTTGGTAATAGTTTAAAGGAGATCATGGGAATTTCTTTTCCGCCAAAAAAAAAAAAAAAAAAAAAAAAAGCTCAAAAAATCACCACCAGGGGTGAAATGGTGCTGTATGCAATATTGTTACACGAAATAAGGTTCGGAATCTAGCTTAACCTCTTGTTACACGGGTTTAACATTTTGCATACCCTTAAGAAACAATGACCTAAACAAAATTACCATTTAAAGTGTGCGCATTCCGGAAATAGTTTTCTTACAGATCGCTAATTTGTGAATTTTTGTCTGAATTCAGCCCTAAATCATAAAGATATCGTTTATAACTGATTATGGTAAAGATAACTGATTAAGATAACTGTTTATGGTGATAATCTAAAGAATTTGGCGGAATAGAAAGCTGCGATACACCGACATGTCCGTAACATTCCTCCTGATATGCTAAGAGGTAGTGTTGAGAATGCAGCAATGCGATTTAACTTGCTTTCGGAAAATGGTGGACGCCACGTTGAACATGGCTTGTAACACGTTTCAAAAACGATTAAACACATTTTAAACCGATGTCTTCATGTCTTATTTCTTTTAACAATATTGCATACAGCGCCATTTCCCCCCTGGTGGTGAGTTTTTGAACTTTTTTTTTGACGGAAAAGAAATTCCCACGACCTTCTTTAAACTATTACGAAGTTTGATAACATTTGGTCCAGTAGTTTTCCTTTTATGACCATTTCAAAGTGGAACTTTAATTATAACCACCCTATATTTGTAAACGTAATGTATAATCACGATTATAATTTTAATTCAATTAAGATCTTCTTAACTATTATTAAGATTTTTTTTAGAAATTAAATCACTGACAAAATGTTTTAATACAGGGATTATAGAATACAGTGAAACTTCTCATTAATGGTTCCAAAAAATGTGTCCGTTTTTAAAAGGTGGCCGTCGAAAAGAGGTTTCTTCAATAACATTGGATCTATAATGGAGTCTCTAATCGGTTCTAAACAAAATATGGCTGTTTCAAGGGGTGACCGTCTACAGAATTTTCACCTGAAGTTTCACTGTATTACCATGAGGTGCATGTATCCCATGCGGTATGCTCAAAAGAGGCTCCAAAATGAGTGTTACAGCGATACACATATTTTTTTGTTTCCCTGTTGTATTTTATAATTAAATTTAGCTCTTGACACTTTTCAAATAAATTTGCCCTAAAAACCTTTTTTTTTCTTGATCTCTCTCTCTCTCTCTCTCTATCTATCTATCTCCACCCATCCATCTATATATCTCTCTATCTATATATCTATCTATCTCTATCTCTGTCTCTATCTTTCTCCCTGTATTTCTCTCTCTCTCTCTCAATATATATATATATATATATATATATATATATATATATATATATATATATATACTAGCCGAAAACCCGCACTTCGCTACGGAGTATATTCAAATTAAATACAACGGTCAATGTATGCAATTAATGCCAAAACAAAAACAAAAAAATATATTTATAAAAAAATCGTAAGGGATATTTTTATAGATAAAATAATGTAGAAGAAAATATTCAAATCTAATAGAACATACTAAAGAATATAGTACAGTTAATGTAGAACAGTTTGAGGAACTTTAACTGTATTTTAATATATTTTTGGATAATGATCAATCGTCTGCTGCATTAGCAAGAAAAAAATGTTTTGTCTATTTCGTTGTCATTCATGTGACGATAAATTAATTTAAAGTATCAGAAAAATAAATCACGTGATCAGCATTTAATAAATTAAATTCTAAAAATTAATCTTTAAAAATTCACCAAAAATCAGAAAATGGAGGTAAAGATTCGAAAAAGTTTTATTTTAAAGGAATTTTTTATGATCTTTCTCGTCATATAAATTTTATAACACTCAAATTATTATTTTAAATGCAAACTTTAAAAAGTTACTAAAACAGCTTAAAAATTTAATATAAAATAATCTAAGAAGAATTTTCCAAAAATCTTACTCAATTATCCCCTACACTATAAGAAGAATCGCCATGCAAAATTTCAGCCCTTTAGGTCTAGCGGTTTGGTCTGTGCGTTGTATGTCAGTCAGTCAGTCAGTTAAGGAGCTGTTATATATATATATATATATATATAATATAATATAATATATATAATGGCTAGTAATAGTTCCGAAAACAAGTGGCCGCTTCAAAGATGTTTCTTCCATAACATTGGCTTTATAGAGTCTTTAATTAATCGGTTCTGATTAAAATATGGCCGCTTAGAATGGTGGTCGGATACAAATGTTTTACTGTATATTGAAGAAATTCGAAATGTATTATAACCAAGAATTCTTCGAGCGTCATAATTTAATACGTTCAAGAGTAAAACTAACTACAAATTCACTCTTCGCACAAACCGCGAAGCAGCCAGGTGGCTCTACCGGCACGCCAAAACAATATACAGTGACCACCGCTTATAGTGATCAGTGGTTATAAGAATCAACCGTTTATAAGAATCAATATCGCAAAAACAAAACCTAATGTATTATTTCCATGTTAAAATTTTCGCTTTAAAGAATCAATCCACCGGTTTTAAGAATCAGCTGACACTCTTCGCTTTCCTTTCATTTTTCCAAAATAGCAACTTAAACCCTCAAAAGGCACGAAGTTCTTTTTATTTATGTTTTTTAAAGAAAGAGTGATAAGATGGGATGGAATACAGTTGTAAAATGCGTTCCTTTCTTTGTTAGACATAACATAACAGTTTCCCCTTAAACGCTTTAGCACATCACTGTCCAATTTGCTTGACTCGTGGGCATCTTTACCCGTCCGGGTCCGATTTCACTTTTCTCCACTGGCAAACAAAGACAGGGACTCTTTTTTTCCCACCTCCCACATCCTGGTCGCGGCGTCCTGGACCCTGAAACACGTAAATCTTCGGCGAAGTGTCCACTATAACTTAGGCAAACGTAACATTAGTAGATTCAGCATGTTATCAAACCGTGAAACGTAAGCTAGAAGGTGAATCTTCGTCTGAGACTATTGGTATTGAAAGAGGTATAAACAGCCTCATGAAAACTCCATTACGTCAAACTACCATAGAAAACTTTTACTTGCTCCCTTCCTGTAGTTGAAATGTTAAAACTGTTAAGCAGGTATGTTGTAACAAATATTGGATTAATTTCTTCTCTTACTATAATTATGTGTATCTATTTATAAGTCTAGAAATTAAGATGTATTTTTAAAATTATAAAAAATAATTTTAATAAAAGATAACGTAAATTAAAGAGTATTTTATGGCAAATTATCTCATGTATATACAGGTGTGTGTGTGTGCCTGTCCAAAAACCTAAATTTCGGCTATAAGAATCAACCGCTTATAAGAATCAAAAACAGTAATAACAAACGTGATTCTTATAAGCGGAAATCACTGTATATCTTTTTAATTTGCAACATATATGCCTATCAGTTTCACCTAAAGAGTATTATTTTTCCTTCCCGAAGGATGAAATCTATTTCAAACATAAAAAGAAGAAAGGAAACGTTTAGCTGCACATGCATTTGTTTTATGAAAGTAAAGTTTATGAATGAAATTAACGACAGTTAATGGAAAAAAGCTTCATCAACAAGGGAAACGTTATTCTAATATTGAATATAATACAAAAATTCAGAAAATGCAAACTTGTTTATGAGAGTTTGAAAAAAGACATAAAAATCCGACTCAGCACCGTGTTAACTAAGAGTCTTTCGTACGGAAGGTAATGAGAACCCAAGGGCAACAATCTCTCTTCAATTCCAAAATGAATAGAACCAGAAATAGCTCTTTTTTACTGTTCTGAAGTATGATAAATGTGTCTAGCGTTCTCATAAATTAGTACCTTGGGGCAAGTGCTCAATTTTGCTTTTTTTTTCAATACGGCTCAGAGATCTGAAATTTATTTCTAGCTATGTCCAGGTGTAATATCTTTTATTAAAGTTTCACATGACAATTCTAGATATCTGGAAATACTTCATTATCGGCTTTTATCATATATTCATAGGATTTTAAAATAGGTTTATCATGATTGGCAACGGTTAAATTATCTCAAATACATGCAACTTGAATATTTAAATAAAACATTTAGAAAATTTTTATAACACGGGAAATTGTAATACAGTAAAATTGAATATTCGCAATTATTTTTGAAATAAATAAATAAATTTTCTTTTTTTTGTTGTACGAATAAATTTCAAATGAAAATGTATTTAAGATTTAGTTTAACTTTTATTTTTATTCCATCGACAAGAGGTCAGTCTGCCTATCCAGCCCAACATGGATCGTTCTTTGGGACAGTCTAGAGCAGTGTTTTCCATTCCTTTTTGAGTTGCAACCCCCTTCAAAGGTTTCCACGAATCCTGCGGCCCCCTCCCCCCTTGCATATTTTCATTAAAAAAGCCTTTTAAGACATAGAGGAGAAAAAAATTTCAGGTAGTCTTTTCTAACGAAACTACCGTGGGTTATTAACGTGGGATTACTTATGGTTGCTTACCTCTTTTGTATGTATATATGCATGTATGTGTTATGCATATATATCTATATATATGTACGTTTGTATGTATGTATGTGTGTGTGTATATATGCATATATATATATATATATATATATATATATATATATATATATATATATATATAGATATATATGTATGTCAAAATTTTGACGTGTTTTGGTACTTTTCTGTTTAACTGTTTACTGATTGCCCAAGCAATACAGACTGTGTTTGACGCGTTGCCAAAATTATAACTCCCGACGAAGGACGGTTTTAGCGTCTGAAATTTTGCTTTCCGGAGGACCGTTATGGAGGAACGTAATCCTACGTTAAAACAGTAAAATGTCTTTTCCATAACTTAATTCTAACCAAATGTTTAAATCAAGAAAAATGAAATTTGTAAGAAATGGAGAACATTAAGAAACATTCATTCTCCAGTCAAACATGTGCAAAAGCAAAAACAGAATGAAACAGAACCTCAAGAAAAATAATTCACTTATTGATTAAGAACTATATACGCAACAATAATAATTGCAAGATAAAAAGAACTTTTTATATACCATGTTTTTAAATTTTCTGTTGAATCATATAAACTTGACAATTCTATGTATTAATAAATACTTTTTTAAAATTTTTTTGATGAATTATCCCATCAACTTGAAAGAAAATGAAGTTAATTGGAAGTTAACTTGCATTTAACTTTTCGTTCCCGTTCCGGCCAATAGATGGCTGCACCAGTCTACAAAACAAAATTAACTGAAAATAACTGAAAATTAATTAATTCTGCTTAAAGATGGCTGAAAGTATTAAAAAAAATGCATTGTCATCGTGTTCTGAGCTATTCTAAAAGTTTCAAATGTCTGGCTAGTCGGGAAGTTAGTTAAAAATCGATTGCAAGATTTATACTTGACAAACACACACACACACAAACAAGAAAGCAAGTTAATAAAAACATTATAAAAATAGAAAAAAACTCTTACCTAAATAAAATTGCTTTATTTCGTTGGGGGGATACTAAAATGGCAATGCCAGAAAAAACAACACAGGCCGATAAAAGACAAACTAATGATAAGAATATGTGTACTGTATACGTAGTAAGTAACCGTGATTTTCATAGTCCAACAAATAAATGCGGTAGAATTTTAACGAACTGGGTTTGCTCCTTAAATCAGACCTTTTCTTTAAAAACCACCACTGCCCTACAGTTTCGTTGTACATAAATATTGGCAAATTTTTTCGATGAAATTCTCTAAAAATGCATTTTAAATTAATAAGTGGAATAAATAAAAACCCCAAAACTCAGTCGCGACCCACAGGTTCGGATAATCTACCCTGGTACCCTGGAGTTTTCCTGTTATCCGACTGTAAGCAAGTTTGTGTGTTTATATTAAAAACTTTATATGCAGACTAAAATCTTAATGACTTAAAATAAACGAGTCTCAGATCGAATAAAACAATGATTTTTCAAAATGATATTCGCTTGGTAAGCCTCTTGCCCTGGACAGAACTTACATTCTCGATATCTTGGAATGGGCCATTTTGTTTTTCTCCCATGAACATCGATGTCGGCAACACAGGATTCCACTTTAGCTGGACATGACTGTATACGTCATCTAGCTGAAGTAAAGCAGCTGCTGTGCAATGGGATGTCGTTTTTTCCCTTCTCTTATACAGGGAATCTTATCGATTGTATGCACCAGTGGTATGCAAACTTGTTTCGACTGCGACACATTTTCTTTAAATAAAAAAGTCACGCAACCCCATGAAAATCTATTAGTAAAAGAAATTTTAAAAAATATTGGGAAATGTTAACAAAAGAATAAAGAAACGAAATTAGCAAATTTTGAGAAACTATTTCAAAAATCAATGAATTGTAGATTTTGGGTACATATTTACTTTGCTTCGTAAAAAATGTCTTCCTTACAATCTGCAAGGGGGCCGATAAATATATCCGTTACGATTTTTTTTATGTATATACAGGTAACCCTCCTTTAACACGGTAGATAGGTTCCTAGAAAATGCCGTGTTGTGTGAAACCGTGTTATATGAGACCCAGAGACAGTTCAAAGAAGGGGAGTTACATTCTGAAAACTTATTAAAAACAAACTTTTTTTTTTTAAATTCCATATAAGCAACTTAATTTTTACTAAAAATATAAATGCATGTATAATACAAAACGAAAAGAAACAAAAAATATTTACATTTAATGCGACCTTAATTTAATAAATTTCTTCTTCATCACTGCTCAGTACAATCAAACGAGAACGTTTTTTTCGATTATACGATATCACCTTTACTCTCAGAACCTTTTTCTTCATTTAGATTTTTTGCACCTTCTATTCTCTTTAAAAAATCTGTTATTTTGGTTTATTTGCTAGTTACTACAAGGTCATTGTAGATTCACGGTATGGCGATAGACAATTTTGCATTTCCCTTTTGAATTTTCGGCTTCTTTCAGCGGAAGGGTCGGCGTTCAGGGAAAATGATTCAAGATTTTCAGCCAAGATTAGGCCGCCTTGTAATTTTATAGAGTTATAACTGAATAAATCATAATTTGTTTATACATTTCCATGTGAAGCCACTGTAGTTCATTATTCCTTCCCGTCATTATTTTAAGGTTATTTATTTTTTAAATGTGTTAAACAAAAATCATGTTATCTAGTGCTATAGAAGTACAGTGTTGTACAAAGTTTTTCGCAATTTTTTTATCGTGTTAGAGCGAAACCGTGTTGTAAGATGACTTGCTGTAGAAGGGCTACCTGTATATGTATTTTTGGCATTAATTGCATACATTGACGGTTGTATTTATCAAAAATATATTTCTTTTTTTTTTGGCATTAATTGCATACATAGACCGTTGTATTTAATTTGAATGTACTCCGTAGCGAAGCACGGGAATTCAGCTAGTAATATCATATTTTTAACATAAAAAACATAAATAAAAGTATTAAAAATATGTAATTATAGAAAGTTTCCTACATGATTTTAATTAAATAAATCAGTAGGATATAAATTTATTTTAGACTAACCACGACCCCTTCAATTTTTTTTATCTTCATGAAATACACAATTGTTTCAAAAGCTATCACGCTTAAAAAACTATCCAATGCAATATCCAATAAATAGGAAAAATTACAAAATCTAGCAATTTTTTTTCAAAATAATAATAATAATAATAATCGTAATTTTTTCCAATAGTTCATGTTTATTTCTTTCAGTTAGGTGGGAAAATTAGTCAGGATGCAAATGACTAATGCAATTCGAAATAACATTCAGAAATAAAGAGAACATTTGCATTTCTGAAAACATTTTAAAATTCATTCATCTACGTGGAATTTACTTCAATAAATATTTCATAATTAAATATATGGTACTAATAGAAAAGAAGTGTAAAAATGCAGAAGAAGGTGAAAATATTTAATTACATTTCTATTAATTTGAAACTTACTAATTTATATATAAGCATTGTTATATGTTGACAGCAAAATTGCGAATTGTGAAATCCGTTAAGCCAAAAGTTTTTAAATTGAACAATTTGGAAATTTTTTTATGTCGAGGGAAAAACGGATTCATAGTTTGTGGATCTTCCTTGTTGACGCCTAATTACTTTTTCAAACAAAACATGCCTGATAACAAAAGGGAGACTATTTTTAATTTGACTGAAAATGCACGTTAAAATTACTTATCGCAATATAAATATTTTTTAAGGAAAATAGTAGTCTAAAGCTGGTTGTAAAATTAAAAAAAATTGAGTCACGCATTGACAATAATTAGATTTCATTTATCAAATGTAAACATATTTGTCATTTTTAACAGAAAAAAAAATGTGTCTGACAAGTGAATAGGTAAATACTTAGAAACACAAATTTGGATTCTAGCCTTTTGAAATTTTTAATTCTCAATGCAGTTAATTTTGTAATCTCATTTAATTTTAAATTCCAAAATTTAGTTTCGGAAAAAAATCTTATTAAAGAATTTGTACACAGTATTAAAGATACGTACGATTGCAGGATCTTCTTTTACTACAATCGAAAAATGAAAATAAATTAATGAATCAAAGTGTTTAGGGTTCAGATCTGTCGGTAAAAAAAGTTCAGTGGTAGTCAAAAGCACTTTCAAATGAGGCCTATTGAATGGAAGGCAATGAACAAAATCTAATGATACTGCTTAAAATAACAGCATGCATTTGTGGTGCTCCATGGTCTACATTTTCCGCTTATATTTTAGAAAGATTAATTACTAATTAAATATTCAATGAATCACGTTAACTTATGCATTGAATCGCTTCGTATGAGCAAACGTCACAGCAAACTCTGATTGGCTGCGTAAGCAGTTATAAGCCACAGCCAGACCGATGGGAGTCAGAGGTTCTTAAGTTTTTAGTTTTTCGGCTTGTTTGCTTTAGCCATTTGTCAGTTTGACTGGCGTGTTTAAGTTGAAGCTGAGGCGATTACTCCCTCTTTTACGACGTATTGCAAATTATTTTAGACCTCTCGTGATGTTTCAAGTCGATCTTACCAAAGCACGTTCGCGCCGTATTTTAAGATGTGTATGTCGGCGTAATCTGCCAATTCTAATAATTTGTCAATAAGGTTGTTAAGTTTTGTTAATGAGTTTGGTGGTATATACTCGCCACTATATATTGGTGACCTTTTGGACAGTTCTATTAGAATAAACCGAACACTTGTTTTCAGCACTTCTATTTTGATGCAAAGTCATCTATTACGAAGTCAAGTTTTGATGCAGGTTTCATCATCGCAAATTTTGCAGTGATTTCGTCAGCACAGGTGCAGGTAGGCTATAATTTTTGACCTTGACTCTTGACCTCTTGAAGTTGCAATCTATGTTTATACTTGATTTATTTCAAAGAAAATTTTCAGATAATTTTTATACATAAGAATTCTCATTTGTGTGATATTGTTTTTGGTATTTTTATAGCTTAAAGTACGCTTTTAATATATACACAAATTTCCTAAAAGTATAAACTGTATTTTTTTCGTGTTGCATACATATTATTTAAAAAAGAAAGGAAAATGCCTAATACTAATTTGAATGAGGATGCCGATATATGTAGGGTGGCATTTAAAGACTCGGGTTTTTTGGGAGCCTGATCCTACGTTATGGTTCCGACAGGTGGAAGCTCAATTTAAAAATGCGGGTATAACAGAAGATTTCACAAAGATTCATTCAGTCGTAGCCGCTTTGGATAGAAAAATACTTAAATGTGTATGTGATATAGTACTTAATACCCCTTCAGAAAATGCATACAACACTTTAAAAAAATAACATTTTATCCTATTATGAGGAATCCGACAGTTTGAAACGTAAAAAGTTGTTTAGTGGATTATGCTTAGGGGATCAAAGACCTTCACAGCTACTTTGCGAAATGGATAGTTTAAACGGGGGAAAACTTAATAATACCGCATTGCGAGAACTCTGGTTACAGCGATTACTCATTAACATCCAACAAATTTTAGGGGCTTGTGTGGACGATATGCAGGATAACTCAAAGCTTGCTCGGGTAGCGTATAAAGTTTATGAAACCTCGGGAGAGTTTTTAGCTCCCGTTGATTCCCAAACCCCTTGAACAGAGTTGCAAAAGTTGGAATCACGAATAGCTAGATTGGAAACTCAAAGTAAAAGTACACACTACAACGGTCGTTCTAGGTATTTTAAGAAACGGGATCGCAGCAAGACGAGGAATGAAGCTAGATCTCAACCCTATTTTTCTACTTCAACAGAAAGGTGTTGGTACCACCGAAAGTTCGGAAGTTTAGCTAAAAAATGTGTATCGCCATGTAATTTTTCGGAAAACGCCTAGGCGCATCTGAAGTACCGGTGCCAGATGAGCCTAGTTTTGGAAGCCGGTTGTTCATTTACGAGAAAAATACAGGCGCTAAGTTTTTAGTGGACACGGGGCAGCATTAAGCTGTTTTCCCCAAAAGCTAACAAGAAATAGAATGGTGCAGGATTTAAAATTGTATGCTGCAAACAACTCTGTTATCAAAACATTTGGTACAGTCAATTTGAAGTTAGATTTTGGACTTCGTCGAGCATTCAGTTGGAATTTGGTGGTGGCAGACATTACCACGCCAATTCTAGGAGCCGACTTCCTTAACCATTATGGTATCCTGGTGGATGTACAAAATAGGAAAATTACAGATAACATTACAGCATTAGCAGTATCGGGATATCCAGGGACTGGCCCTAGTTTAAAACTCACTCTACTGGAGGGGAAAACTGAATATGAAAGAATTCTAGCGTGATTTACAAAACTTTTCAATCCAAATGTGCATTGCAATAATAACTTGCAAAACTTTCCGGTAACGCACTGTATTGAAACCACAGGTCCACCCATTTTTTCGAGACCTCGTAGGTTGAACCCCGAGAAGCTTCAAACATTGAAGTTGGAATTTAAAGCTCTAATGGAACAGGGTGTTATTCAGCCCTCTAAAAGCCCATGGGCCAGCCCTATTCATTTTGTTAAGAAAAAGGACGGAACTTGGAGAATATGCGAAGATTATAGGGCACTCAATAAGGTCACAACTCCGGACCGCTACCCTCTCCCACACATCCATGATGTAGTTATGGGATTACGGGGAAAACAGTTTTTTTCGAAAGTCTACTTGGTTCGAGCATACTATCAGATTCCGGTTGAGGTTACAGACATTCCTAAGACCGAGGTGACGACCCCTATAGGTTTGTTCGAATTCGGAAAATGCCATTCGGTTTGAGAAACAGTGGAAACATATTCCAGCGTTATGTAGACAGTATACTTAGAGACTTGGAGTTTTGTTTGTCATATCTTGACGATATCTTTGTCTTTTCTGATAACGAGATACAGCACAAAAAACACTTGGAAATACTTTTTTCAACTCTAAGTCAAGATGGCCTGATTTTAAATCTCCAGAAATGCATAATCGGAGTTGACAAAATACCATTTTTGGGCTTTCAAATTTCAAAGCATGGAATTGAACCGCTACCTGAAATGGTCCAAACATTACAGCAATACCCTCGCCCAAACAACTTCGGACTTTTCTAGCAATTTTAAATTTTTATCATCGTTTTTTGCCTAATATTGCGGAGTTTAACAGGCATTACTTTTTGATCTCATAATTAACAGAAAGAAAAAGGATATGACTCCAATACCGTGGACAGAACCATTAATAAATGCATTGGAAACTTGTAAGAAAGCTATTTCGGAGGTAAATGCACTGAAATTCCCAGCTCCCAGCGCACGCCTATTGTTAACTGTCGATGCGTCGGAGCGAGCAGTCCGTGCGGTTCTTTCTCAACTTAGCAAGGACAGTGAGGAGCCATTATTGTTCTTTTCATGAAAATTAACCCCCACTCAAACTAAATACAGTGCATTTGATAGAGAACTGTTGGCGGTGTATTTTGCTGTAAAACATTTTAGGAACATGCTTGAAGGAAGAACAGTCACGATCTTCACTGATCACTAACCCTTAACCTTCGCACTTCACCAAAAATTAACAAGTGCTAGCCCTCGACAGGTTAGACACTTAGAACTTGTTAGCCAATACACTGCAGATATCCAATATTTGCCAGGAAAACAAAATATAGTAGCCGACGCGCTAACCAAAATATACACTTTGAATTTAAATACTAGTCCAATTGATTTTAATTTATTTGCCGAGGATCAAGCAACGGATCCTGATTTGCAACAAATTTTGTGTTCAAAGGAGGTAAGAGGTCTTGAGTTAAAGTTACTTGCTTTGCCTGCCTGTTAAAGAAAATTGTATTGTGATGTGTCTCACGACCTAGTTAGATTTTTGTACCTAGAGTATGGAGACGGAGGATTTTTGAAGCCAACCACAAACTTTCACATCTTGGTGTAAAAGGAACTTGGCGACTCATCCAACAACGGTTCGTGTGGACGGGCATGAGGAAAGATTGTGCATAATGGTGTAGATAATGCAACCAGGGCCAGCGAGTCAAGGTGACCAGACACAACAAGGCGCCTCTGGGAACTTTCGTCGCAACAAATAGGTTTTCTCATGTACACATTGATTTAGTTGGGCCCTACCTCCATCCAAAGGCAACCGGTATCTGCTGACTTGTGTGGATCGCCAGACGCGATGGCCTGAAGCTGTGCCACTTCCGAACCAACGGGCAGAAACCATAGCGGATGCTTTCTTATCTACTTGGATAGCTCGTTATGGTATTCCCGAGGTGATAACGACAGACCGCGGACCAAACTTTGAGTCTCAACTTTTTAATAGGCTGTCAACGTACTTGGGGATCCGGCGCAGCAGGACTACGGCATACCACCCACAGAGCAATGGGTTGGTGGAACGATTCCATCGAGTGCTTAAATTATCTCTGATATAATAAATAGTGCGCAACAAGAAAATATCCGTAAAGAATATGTATAAAAATTAAGAGGGTTCGAGGTAGCCTAGTGGTAGCGCGTCGGCTTTCAGTACTGAGGTTGTTCGGATTGAATACTGACAAGCGCAATTTTATACCTCCGTGTTTAGGCTGGATATAGGTAAGTTAAATCAGTAGATCGGAAAATCCTAATAGGAGGTCAGTGAGGGTGTGGGAGGGTACGATGCCACTCCTGGGGGTGCTGAGTCAAAATTGAGGTGACACCTGGCTAAATTGGACCCCGATCTTTGTGGGGCCATCATAAACCGGAGCCGCACCCCTCAGCCCTTCTAGCCTATATAGACCTAGTCCGGAATACTTCCGGCCAAGGAGCATTAGAAACAACAGCAACAAAAATTGAAAAAGTATCTAATGTATTTGTAAAAAAACGTTCAACACTTTTTTCTTTGTCTTCTAAACCTTTTATATAACTTTTTTAAATTCAAAGTTTAAAAAAAATTAGATTTTTTAAATGTTAACTTTAAAAATTAAATACATTCATAGGTTGCGATAAGATAAATATTAAAAAACTTTTTTTCGTGGAATGAGAGTTAAAATATTTAATTGCTATTAAGACAAATATTTATGAACGTTTTTTACGGAACAAAGAAAGTGTCAGTTGCTACAGGAACTAGTATAGAGGCCTCAATATTTTATTGTTCTAAAGGTAGGCAGAAAACTATGAAATTGTCAGATGGGGTAAGAGGATCTTAAGATATAACTAGTTGGTACCCGTCAAAACATGACGGCTAGATAGTAAATAAATGTATTAATACACAAATTATACTAAACGCATCATCCCGAAATGTTAAATCCGAACATAATTATCATAAAATTAAAATTGGCACAGAGAAAGCTAGAGACACTTCTCGGAATAAACGTGTTTATCGGAATAAACGTGTTTATCATTAAAACATGTCACTGAGCATGCGCAGAGGCTGAGTGTCCAAAGCCGGATTTAAATATGCTACTGAGAATGCGCAGAAGTCAATTTTCAATTGCAAATTATCACTTATGAATAGAAATTGCGGTTACAAAAACCAAATTTGACAAATCTACAGATTACAATCTTTCGTTTAAGACCAAAATGAAGTAAATGGATGCAGTAGTTTTCTCCCACGGAATGCCCAATAAGTCGGCTTAGCAACTCAAATATATAGATTGCGCTTGTAGCCTTTAAGTTGCTAAATCCACCACTTCTTTCTGGATACATTCACAAACATCTAAGGTTTCACATAAGAGGCTTTCTTACTGAATGAAAAACATCCTTTTAGCTGTTTTGCAGACAGAAGTGAGGTTTATGTGTAACTTAAGTAATTTCATTTACAGATGCATTATAGAGAAAGATATGCTTACGGTTAAATAATCTATTATTAGCCAATTTTCAAAAGAATAAAGTAGCATATTTATTATACATTATTTATAAATTTTTATAGATGTTTATAGACTTCTGCGGAAATCTTTAAAATGATTAAACTATCGTTTTAATTATAATTCTACGCAAAAAAATGACGTACAATAGCGCATCACGTGTGAGTATACGGTACCCTTGAAATGAAAAGAAACAGAATGAAACAAGTTGTGCTAAAATCAGACTGCGCGAAATCAAGTTGATATTTTATGCTTTCCAAAATTTTAGACTGTCATGACATATACGAGTACGCTCATTTGAAACCACCTGCTACCTTACAGCTTCCATCTGCAACCTTACAGCTACCATCTGATGATTGAAAGAAAAATCACAATCAATTTATCTGGAATTATTGACAGTATTAAATACGGAGCAATGCTATTAATATCCGCGATGATTTTATCACTTTAGCCATTATGATAAATATCTGTTTCTTTTAGCTAATATGATGGGTAGCAGTAATCAGATTAATTTTTAAAGCAGGATATTATTTACCTGCATCATTTTCGCTGTTAGTTGTTCATTAAAAAGCCATCAAGAACGAAAAATTTGATTTATTATAAATTTCGAGTATTTTTTAATCTTTGAATACACAATGTGATTTTACAAAAATGTAAATAACAAAAGATCGGTATTCTTAAGCTCTTTGACTGAAAGTGGGGGAGGGAAAGGAGTTGGTGGAGCTCATTAAAGCTCCAGTCTTCCATAATATTCATAAGGTTTCACTGAGACATGCTCGATAAGACATCATTAAGTAAAGTCTTTTTAATTGCCATTATTCATATCCAGAGGTAATTACTTTTTTTCAAATTACCCTCAAAAGAAGGCAGGGAAAAATGCATGTTGTAATTCCGATGAGTGATATAATTTTCACGTTTAATTATCCGAAAACATTTTACTTTACCGATCTTTTTGAGTTCTTTTGGCTTCATTAAATAGTATTACGGGATTTAATGCTCACAGAATAAGATTAATATTTGATATGATACTGTATTTGATAGTACAGCCAAAGTACTGAATATTTTAACTAAGTACCGCAGGCTTTTTGCCAATCTTGCTCGATGCACTTATCCATACTGATTTTTTTTGTACAGAAATCTATTTGCTTTTAAAACAAAATTCCCATGCCTTCAATTAATGTCACTAGGATTGTAGTTTTAATATTATTTAAGTTTTTTAAAAACATATAATAGAGGTTTTAGAATTAAATGAGAAACATCACAAGTTTCTACAACCATTACATCGGCAGATACAACAATTCAAACATTGTTCTCTCTTTGAGTACTTGCTGTATAAAGGGTGATACAACTTGTTTGTTCTTATTTAATATCTAAAGGTTTCTTACCTGTCAGACGGTAATAAGTCAATCAAGACTTATGCCTTTTTTATCCAAGTTTTATTTAATAACACAACAACAAGAAACATAGAATAGGACATCGTGGTTTATCACCTCGTTCGCAAAAGTTCTAACTACTAGCATAAAAACATCAATCGCATGTCAGATTGCACGCAGCGCCCTCTGGTCTCAATATTTGAGTTTCAACAAAGGGTGTTATAAGCTCAATTAAAAATGTTTCATGGTTTACAGGATTTAAAAGCAGACATATCAAAAACTCTTTCTCTATGAAGTTTTGTATTCTGAGTTCCTTTGCTTTATTTTCATTAAATAATCTTCAGGATTTTTGACATTGAGTAAAAAGTTCCATATTACTTTCCTTTAAATTAAAATCAGTCATGAAAAATGATTTTTTTATATCTTTGAAAATTTAATTTTTTTTTAAATGATATTATATATCCTGGAGGATATAACTGACTCGAAATCTTTTGCTATGCACTAAAGGGGAAAAAATATGCTAACTGAGAAATGGTGTCATGTGATGTATAAAAACTAAACGTGATTTAAATTAAAAAAATGAATTACAAAATTCAGTCCAAGTCTTCAATAATCCTTGATATACAAAGCGATTTTAATATAAATACACATTTGTGAAAAAATTATAATTAAATGCGCTTGAAAAATATCTAAAAATCCTAACAATTTTGTGTCTTAGGCTTCAAAATTCAGACTTAAATAGTAACATTTCATTTAGTAATAATAGTAAACTTTCACTTCAGACAAAGTCATTTTATATATTTTTATAAAAGAGACGATAATTTTTTATAACAAAGTAGATCTATTGTAAATCAATATTTTATTGAGAGTGGTAAATATCGCATACAGTTATATTTTGACCGTAGTTTACAAGGATGTTGAGAAAAATTAAAGACTAATAAGAGTTATCAAAGTTTATCAAAGCAGTTTGAAAAGAAATCTTTATTTTAATCTTTAATAAAAGCTTAAGGATTTTCAAGAAATCCTTGGTAATAAACTAAACTATCACTCAAATAACAATCAAAGATTCTTCATAACTTTATTTAAGCTATCGTAGAGACATAACTTGATATTAAATTAACAAACTAGAACCATACAAATAATATACTTCATGCCACTAAATGGAAATCATTTACTTTACCTCGAAAAATTTTTCCCCATCTCCCAAATTACCATACTAACTTCTCGTCAAGTGCACAAAACCACCCTCTTTCAATTTCGCTATCTCGTCGAATCCACTAGTCCAGGTGATAATAATCGACATTCCTTCCAGCTGTAGCTCAGATTCTTTAAGATTTGGATCTCTTCATTGTCGCACCCAGATCTTTCTCGCATCCCTTCATTCACTGCCTCGAACGGTGATTGTTCCATACTGACCAATAAGTATGTCCTAGCTTATTCGGCCCACTTACCAGTTTCTGCATCGTGCAAAGTTTTTTTTTTCTTTCCGAAGATAATTTACCGAGAATGGTACGATTGGAAAGGGAACGAAAGATAAAGTGATTCCTCTGAATTTCATTGTGATAATCTGCTATTATATACCTTTTATTCTTCCGATTGTTGCCAATTTATGAAAGAGTTTTTAAAAAAAAATCATTGAATTTTATGCGATTACGTTGATAGACATATTAAGGATAAGGGATCCATGGTTTTCAATGAACGACAGTTAAAATTGTGGTGATCAATAAAGCTCTATCTATCGATATACGAGTATATTATTTCTAGAAGATTTTTTTTTCTGATCCCTTTTTCTCCCTTCATGCTGATACAAAACCGAAAAATGAGGTACCATTTTAAAGATCGCCACTTCTGACGAATTGTTAATTTAGAATTACACATTTTATTGAACTTCAGGCTCTAAACTCTTACTGTCATATTAAATAGGAACTATAAACTTGTTCTTTTCAATAGACAAACAAAGGACTGATGGATCTTCGTGTTTGACAAGGCTGTCAAACTCGCGGCCCGCGGCGAACATTTTTGCGGCCCGGTCAATATATTGGCACACAATAATATATAATAAAATAACCGACGCAGAATTATAATTAGATAGGAAGAATTCGCTAAGTTTTTTTTAATTATACTCTTTTTTTGCTATTATTAAACAAATTGTGTATATTTATGTTGAATATACTGTAATTAGGTAATATACTGTAAAAAACCTACGTTTTTATTAATATTGTTCTTTTTGCGGCCCACCTATAATTAAACCTTGTTTGTTTGGCCCAAGTTAGCCTTTGAGTTTGACACCCCTGATTTAGTATATTTTGGAAGACTACGGAGGGCTGACCGTGTCTTTATCCTTGCTGTATTCACATGTTATTTATCATTAGATAACAGAAATTAAAATATTCATACATATATACCTACTAAAAACACTTCAACAGAGTGAAGATGTATGAAGAAAATATAATTTAAATGAATACAAGGTAATTAAATGCTTACTATGAAGAATATTTACTTTAAAATATTTTTTGTACGTCAAAAATAGATTTCAAAATTCCATTTGTGCTGAAAACGAAACTATAAATCTATGGGAAGTGTTTTATGACGAACATTTTCAGACACGAGAAAATCCATCGCCTCTTAAACCCATTTCTCAGATTCAGTTCATGAAATTGACCGAACATATATCTGGTTCCAATGTCGTAAACTACAAAGTTGTCCCGCCAGCAAAACTTTATATATCATTGATTTTTCCCCTTAGCCGGCCCATTGCATTGATGAGGTGGTTATAAATAAGCAGAAGTAAATCGACTCTCAGTATCTTTCGAATCTCTAAATATTTCTTACAGTGATTTGAGAAGAAATTATATTGGATTTATTAAGATTTCCCAGTTCATATAAATCATTTTAAATTTTACTTTTTGTATTTAATAACTCATTATTTATTCAACCATCTTAAATTATAATATCGGCCAGACATGTTTTCTTCCTAAACACAAACTCCAAAAAAAATTCTATTTTTTTCTATCATAGTAATTTTTTTAAATGTATGATAAACAAGTCTTCCAACTGAAAGAAACATTTAAAACTCTTTCACGCAGCAAATAGACAGGTAACTTTGTTTTTTGATATGTCCAAAAGAAATTTAAATGATCTAAGGGCAGCTTTACATTTGCAATCATAATATTACATTCGCTTTAGGTTACATAAACTAAAAAATTATAAAAATATCCAGTTTTACTGCCAATGAGAACTATACCAAGGCATTCCCCTACATCAATGAATCTACGTAATGACGATCCAATTCTTCTTTCAACGGCATTTCACACCGATCCAATGGAGAATGAAGAAATTCATTTGAAACCCTTTTTTCAGCCTGTCATTAATAGATCTAATGGATAGATTGATCATCAATTGAGAACCTCTAATTTTCATGATATTTGTCAGTTGCAAATAAAGAAACGAATGGATCAAAATTAAAAGTAATATTAAGTGTATAAGGAAAAATATTTCAACAGACACACCATATAACGAAAAAAATTGTCCGCTAAGTGTCCATAAGTGGACTTTACTGAATTAAGCGTGCACTTAAATTCAGTAAAGTCAATACTGTATTTTACTGAAGTCCATAAAGACAGGACTTCAGTAAAATACAGTAAAACCTCGTTTATCCGGACTAACTGGGACCATAGGCAATCAGGATAATCGAAAATCTGGATAATCCGGGTAATATGCAAAACAAAATCCTTAACTAAGCAGACTTACCATTTATTATGATAAAAAAAACTGTTTTGTAACAAAATTACATAGTATTGTTTACAAGACATAAAAAAATGTAAAAATAACTTTTCACATCATTTCTTAACAAAGAATTGTTAAGTCTAGTAAAGCTTTCTTAAACTCAACAAAAAGCATTTTACTATCATAATTTACTGTACAATCTATGCAGGAACTATACATTGAATCAAACTAAAACGCGAATATTTGGCGTACTTGTAGTTACGTTCTTGCTATCATAGTTAAAAATTATCTAATGTGAACATTAAATAAAAATAATAATATCTATAAATCTGATCCGGAGATCTGGATAAACGACGTTTTACTGTACTGCTAAAAAGATTTTATTTAGGACTTGTAAGGAAGGGGCTAGAAATTCTCGGCCAACCTGTTGCCAATGATCGTTATTAACATCACATCACCAGTGGTTTTCTTAGCAAACGGGGGGGAGGGGTAAAAGTTTCTTTAGTTTCCTTGATTTTAATACCTTGAACCTCAACTCAAGTCAAAATTGAATTGTGAAAACTGTCGCCCTATATTGCATATCTATCTGAAGGGTGGCCTCAAAACTTGGGCGAAATATTTAAATGTTATGGCAACCTTAGGAAAATTTTTAGAAGTTTTTAAACGAGAGTTTGCCGTACCTTTGATGTTCCTGTTATATGGAATTTGTGTAAAACCAGTAGAAACAAGGGAGGGATATTTAGCTGTAGCACTATTACAACCCTTTGATGGGTTACTCGTATAAAGATTTGTCTAGCTTTCGTGGTGCAAAAAGAAAGGAAAGTTTTCCTTCCATCATGTTCTCAGCAAACCAATCCTTAAAGAATGTAAGATAACTTCCAGCAATCTCCGAAGAGAATTATTTGGTCAAAATGCTCGTATTTTCGGGAACTGCTCAAACCCGAGAATAACATGAGGAATCCGGGACCATTCTCTGAAGAAGCACCTGAATTGCAAAGTAGCATACGTTGAATCCTTTGTCCATCATTAATGTTAATGAAGAAAGGAAAGTCCTTCAAATTAGCGAATTCGCATTTGCTTTTAATTATAGTGCTTATGTTTTGTAACAATGTGTACAACTTAACTTATGAGAGAGCCTCGTCTTTTAACAATTTTTACACCAAATATATCAATATAAGCAAGCATGTTTCATTTGTTGGTTGGTTTCTGGAGTATTATTGTTATCTTTAACTATGCATTGGTTAAACAGACAAAGATCTACAGTCAGCAACAAGCATAAAAAAGCACCTTGTAAAACTGGATAAATGTTTTGGGGATCTTTCAGAAGACAGCACTACGAAATTTCCCGAAAATCTAACACACGCATCATGCCACTCCTGAAAACGTTGATTTTTTTAAAAATTCGTGGGCAGCACTTATGCATTGACGAGAAAGCAATAAAAACCAGATTTATAAACAAATGAGTTACGGTCACGTGATCCGAATTCTCCCTGTCCTTTTATTAGTATAGACAAACAAACAAAACAAAAAAGTTTACGATGATTACAAAACTTTTTCTGACCGCATGAAACCTCGATTGTAAGTGCTTTTTACATGATTAAATTGAACTTTAATATCGTTTTTTTTTCACCGCTTAAACTTAATCTCGGTACTCTCGTTTAATCACATCTGTAAAACGAAAGGAGTTTAATTTTAGCGTAATGCGATTTCTCCCAGCCTCGTAATTTTAGAAGCCTGAATGTCATTAATGTTTTTACTTTGATACGCGCTGCTTCCGAAATCCAATCCCTAAATTGATTTTTTTTTTTCCCTTTTGGAATATAAAGGAGAAATTCATGCATAATCCACCATCTTGATGGGCTATAAATAGCTTGAATTAATTTCGCCTTAAGGGGAACTTTACACGGGATTTCTTGCAGAGATTTGAAATGATATCATACCGGAAGAGTCGGAAGAGATTTATTTTCAGCAGAGTGTTACAATTCTTTAATTAAATGATAACATGTTTGCTTGAAGGGTAAGATACTTTGTATTACAAAACCAATTTTCTAAGTTGCGTGTGACTGAAACAAATTCAATGAAATCGGAGGAATTTTATCAACTTCTGGCATTTTTACCACGTTTTTATTAACTCGCTTTCTTGTTTGTCCAGTACAAATCTTGCAATCGATTTTTAACTAACTTCCCGACTAGCTAGACATTTGGAACTTTTATAATAGCTCGGAACACGATGACAATGCATTCTTTTAATACTTTTAGCCATCTTTAAGCAGAAAAATCCGCAAGGTGGCGCTTCGATCGAATTCAATGCTTGCTCTTTTGCGTAACGGCGTTTGACGATTTTGAAAACAGAATACATGTGAATTTAGTTTGATTACAAAAATATTGCACGAAAAATTATAAACTTAGCAGTTTATAAAGTCTGTGGATAGTGGAAACGACTAAAAAGTGATTAAAGTTAAATAAAAGAAAGTGAAAAAGAATAATTAAGTGAAGGTTTGTGCAATTAAGAGAGAAAACGTGAGAAAAATAAAAATAAATACAAGTGAAAAATAATTAAATAGGAAAATATTAAAACTGTGATTTGGTGAAATAAGAGGTCTTTCCAGAAAGTTTAGAGCAGTCAAACTCTTCGATGCGCAGTCCTTCCATGGTTCTAACTCGGCTTAATGCGACGTAAGCCTGTTCCTTGGCGAAGAGTTTTTTTCCGAGGTACAGAACTGCGTGGTTCACGGTACATCCTTGCATTTTGTGCACAGTTCATTTCGATCATTTTCTTTCAAGTTGATGGGATAATTCATCAAAAAAATTTTAAAAAGTATTTATTAATACATAGAATTGTCAAGTTTATATGATTCAACTGAAAATTTAAAAACGTGGTATATTAAAAGTTTTTATCTTGCAATTATTAGATTTAAGTCTTTTGTGCAAAGAAATGTAATAAAGTGACGGATAAAACTATCTTTGGACTAAGCAGTTTTATGCCTACTTTTCAAAATGAGACATAGCACAAAATTTAAATTAATGAAGGATGGGCTTGACCTCGGACGTAAATTTAGAGAGGGTGTGTGATGTATGGTGGAACCCTGAAAAATATTTCTTAAAAAAAACCCACTAGCCAAAGTGAAAGCGCCTTAATATTTGAAATTACTACAGCGTTTTGGGCTCTAATTTTCGTTCTAAAGCCTTAAAAAGACCTCGCTCGTTATTATCGATAGCGTGTTTTAACGTGGGATTACGTTCCTCCATAACGGTCCTCCGGAGAAAAAAATGTCAGATGTCCTGCGTCGCGAGTTATAATTTTGGCAGCGCGCCAAATCCAGTCTGTATCGCTTTGGCAAGCAGTAAACAGTTAAACGGGAAAGTACCAAAATGCGTCAAAATTTTGACCATATATATACATAAGTACATATATGATACATATATACATACAAAAGAGGTAAGCAACGATAAGTAATCCTACGTTTGTAACCCGCGGTAGTTTCGTTAGAAGAGATATATATGTATATTTCATTTTATATATATATATATATATATATATATATATATATATATATATATATATATATATATATATATATATATATATATATATATAATCTGTGTGTGTGTTTGTTTCGTTAGAAGAGACTACCTGATTTTTTCCCTTTCTTTTCAGCTCAAAATGTTACGCTGAATATATTTTATAAATATACAAAAATAAGACATAGATTTGATTTTGCTAATGTTAGTAATTTGATTTATTACTTCATAGCAACGCCTGGATTGAGGTAGACTAGTTGTAGTACGTTGGACCTGGAAACAGGAGTACTCGGTTTGAATCCCGGCGAAAGCTATTATATACCTTCGTATCTAGGCCGGATATGGCAACTTTCAATCAGTAGACCAGAGAGTCTTTCTATGAGGTCAGAGAGGATGGGAGAAGGTACTAACCACCCAGATTTCACCCCTGGGGGTGCTCAGTCAAAATTGAAGTGGCCCGAGGGGATGGTTTTGGTTCACATATACGGTGCCTCCATTGAAAGTAACCAATGATTGTTACGGATTAAGTGCGAATACCTTAATGAACAAGTGCCCCGCATTGGCTAACAATTTCATAGAAACGCACATATTGCGTTCTTGCACTCTTGCTTCTCATACAGTAGAAAACATTCAAAAAAGACTAAATTTTTATCCTCTTTATACTAATTGTATGCCTCGGATTGTCATCATTTTACTTAGCTTCCTTAGAAATTGATAAATTTCAACTGAACATTTAATTATTGATTAAACATTAAAACTGATTTACAATTTATTTAGTTATCAAAATTTATTGGATTTTCAGTTCAATTTAAAATACAATCAAAAAGCGATCGATAGATCAGAAAAATCTTAATTTTCATGCAGTTGATATTTCATCAATTACATTAATTGCGAACTCAAATTTTTATTCTTTTCAGTTATCCAAATGTAAATTTCATGTTATTTTTTTAAATGAATGAATAGAACAAATAGGAGAATAGTTCGGAATGATCTGTTAAATTTTCAAAATAATTTTACTTGATTGAAGAAACAAAGAATGAAAACTTCTGTTTTTAGATAAAGATCTGGATAGTAACTCAGTAAAAAAGGCTTCAACGCCCAGATACCTTGAAATACAGCATGCCCAAAATCGAGTTACCCCTTGGCTATAGGTTCTTGCTACGCCCCGGCAGTAGTAGATTTGCATCGCCATGTCGAGGCCTCGGGCTGGTGATATCGTGTAATGAGCGACTCAAGTGGAATTACTTTCTGCGTATTATTTTTACTGCGCATTCTGCGTGCTTATATTTATCACGAACTCACTGTTGAAAGTTTGTAGCAATTTTAACTGTTATTTGTTTTTTCCTTATATACGGCTTTTATTGCTACTTTAAGGGGTCCGGGACACATTTAAAAAAAATTTTATTTATTGAGTTAAAATTTCGAATTTTTTTGTGATAGTCAACCATATAATTAGTAAACGAAATCATATCATAAAATTTTTCAAAAAGTTTTAAAAAATCTTGAAGTTTTAAATTTTTAATAAAAGTGGGGTAATTTAAAATCTTTATAACTCGAAATATTATTTGTCGAATTTCACAATTTTTTTCCTTTAGTTAAACAGAAATATATAAGTTTTCATTTTGATTCAACATTTTTTGAAATATTAATTTTTAAAGAAATATTTAGATTAAAAATTGCAATAAAAATTATGTAACTTATTTTTAAAAAATCATATTTTCAAAAGTAAATATTTTTTTCAAATTTGCTGAATCAAAATTAAAGTAAAATAGTTGAAAAAGACATGTTCCAAGTTTCAACCATTTATCTTTAACGGTTCTTGACTTATAACAATTTAAAGACGAAAAATGGGGAAAAAGCCCATCACGCAGAAAAACGCATTTACAGGTTTAAACAATGATTGGCTACTATTAGAACGTTGCACAAAAAAAATAATTTATCCTGTTCTAATTAATATAGAAACATGATTTAAACGTCATTTTAAGCGTAAAAGAACAAAATAAATTTAATGCAATAAAATTTTTTTCGAAAATTTGAACAAATTTGTGTCCTGGACCCCCTTAATTTAAATTATTTTTTTCCCAGAGGACTGATCGTTGGTTAAAGAACAATACGTCTGTAAAACTAAAAACAGGAGGCAATCCAAATTCATCTGTTGGTGACGTTACGTCTTGAGTAATTCCAGAAACAATAAATAAGGAACCAGCGCAGAAAATCCGTAAGTACTGTCTTAATTCATTCTACAAGTAATTGTGTTGGTATGGTTGGGTAATTTCTATGAGCCATATCTTTCAACATATTAATAAGCGGGACTTAAATAAAATAAAAGCTAAGCCGTTCACGAGACTTAAAGCTTAAACGTAACGCCAGTATGTCTGAGTTTTTGCAAGAAAAAAGAGAATTAGTTACTAGAGAATCTGAAACACACGGGGCAAACCGCGACTGGTAGAAACAATCGGCAGACCGTAAATTTTTTTAATTCCGGGTAAACCATGTAGTTTTTCTCTTACTATGGGATAAAACTAATTAATCAAATGAACAAAATTTCTTGCTGAAATCGAATAACCAATATCTCGTGTCAAAACTTTAACACGAGATATTGATTATTTGATTATAGAAACCTATACTTTTTCCTGTCGTGATCTTTAAGAAATGGTTTTTGCTTCAACTTAAAAATCAAATCATCCTAGAACTAAGTTTGTTTTACCAGAACATGAGATCCTTCAACTGTCGATTTAGCCCTAGAACTACTTTCTTCCAAACAAGCTTTCGTCGCTATGATTAGAAAATACCGTCGAATGGAGCTGAAGTGCCCGATAGACGGAAAAAGTACTCCAAAATTCGACAGAGATTCAAAAATAAAATATTAGGATCAATCTGTTTCTTTCGAATGTGATATTAGCCTTGAATTTGAATATTCTTACAAACACCTCTTCGTCAAACAATTCATCTACATTTATGCATGTATGTATGTAAGTTTACATTTATACGTATTATGTTCAAAGTGCTTGATAAACAAATGGGACAAAATAACAATCGGATTGCAGCCTACTGATTTCTTTGATACTGGGTCCATCCCGGCCAAATCAGAGCAACAGATAAGCCAAGCTGTAGTAGAACCCGTAAAATATCAAACGATTTCCAAAAATTCATTTTTATCAGCTGAAAGAGTAAAGGTTACTTGAAAGATGGATGCGGTTTAAATTATTTAAAATCAATTTTCCTTCCCCATTGATGTTTATCGAAGACTCTAAACGCTATTGTTATTTATCGAATTATAGAGACGTTCTACTGTACTGAAAAACTGCTTAACGCGTACGCAAGAGTCAGTATTAACTCTTAAAGTGTGGGGAAAAGGACAAATATTTCTAATAATACTGATTTACTAACTTGCATTTGATACTACTGCAGAGACAGGCGAGTCACCATAACAAGCAATAACGCCCCCTATCGCAAGGTAAGGGGCAGTGTTGCCAACTTGGGGGTTTCCCCCTAAATTCGGAGGTAAGTTAGACGAAAAGGGGTACTTTTAGGGGCCATATTTTTTAAGGGGCATTTTGTGGGGGGAACATTTTTTAATATTTTGTACAATCGAGACGCCTTTTTTTTTATTAGATTATAAGTTCCATGCATATGTCAAATGTAAATAAACCTCCATTTCATTATGTGTGTATTTTCTATTTATTTCAATTTATCTCTCAAACAGGATGCCTATTTGGAACCAGAATTTCTTTTAGGAAGGTCTAGGGGGATCTCAAGTTGGTGTTAGGGGGAAACGGGGGGATTTCGAGATGGCGCTAGGGGGAGGCGTTTCGTAGAGGTTGGCAACACTGGTAAGGCCCGTTGCACACACGGCGTAGGCGGAGATTTTCCATCGGACGTCGTTCTAAAAGTAGAGCTTACACACACGGCGAAAAACTCCGTCGCCGGGGAAAAAGCCCACCCCTCCTTTCCGAATCCTGCACGTGTTCAAGAAAACCAGAGGGGTCGCAACAACGCCCCCCTCCCCCCAGCCGGGATCGGAGGAGCCCTCCTTTTCGTATCCCCTTTACGATTCCAAGAAAACCAGCGCGCCCCCCCCAGCAAACCCCCAAACACCCCTCTCGCAAATGACCCTACGACGGTAGAGTCCGCTGTGTGTGTAAGCGTGCATAGGGTCACATGGATAACTACTTCAATCTGGCGTCAACGAATCCGCCGGCACACAGTGGCACTCGACAGCTGCACAGGCTACCGTCGAAGAAAAATTTCATTTTCCGCTGTGTGTGCAAGCTCCAATTGACTTCTGTGGTCTACTGTTGGAACGACGTCCGATAGAAAATTTCCGCTAGAGATAAAAACGCTGTGTGTGCAACGGGCCTTAGGGGTACTACGCAGAACGCTGGTGGTAATTGTAGACTCCAGACGTGCCTGATACGCTCTTACGGGGAACGACGGAAGTGAGTGTAGACTCCGGTCGTGTCTGATATGTTCTTAGAGAATAAGTTCGGAAGTGATTGTAGACTCCGAACGTATCTGGTATTTGCTTCAGAGCGTTGAGGTTATGATAATATTTTGTTCCTGTAAATGGTATTCTTCTACCTGTAATATATATCGTCTCCTGTACTTGTCTGTGCTGTGCTTTATAATAAACTTTATGTATAAAAAATGAGCTGGTTCTAGATTGATAAAAAAAAATGGACTTTCAATTCGGAATCCATCACAACTACTATAACTCTGAAGTAATGAAAGTGTCTCATTTTGAATTATATTTCAAACTTGCACCAGTGGAGGACTATTTTCCTTTGTTAAAATTATTTATGAATCAATAAGTTGAATTGGACAAGAACTGCTAGTGGGTGGTGCTCGAGGTATGGTAATGACACGTTGCGAAAGGTGGGTGGTAAAGTCAGATTAAATTTAATTCTCCCTGGACATTAGTATCAGTAATTGAATTGTAGAGACATATAACAATACTGTAGAACTATTGGTTGAAAGCATTTGATAGTATAAATCACGAGTCTATAATAGTAAAATACAGGCTCATCGAAAAAGGTGTCCGTGATTGAAATAAATAACCGTATGATAGAACTCATGGGGGTTATTTTTTCTCAAAAGATACAAAAATCTCATAGAAAAAGGTGTCTAGAGGGGTCAAATCGGGGCTTCTCGGTGGCTAAAAAATTGGACCATCCCTGCCTATCCAACATCAAAACCTATGTAGGAGGATTCGTGACGTCACAGAGTCGACGCATGCCCACAGCGCAGGCACGATCACCCTGACGTGAATAAAATTTATCCAACTCTGGGAGTTTTATTTTTTAAAACACCCAGACTTAACTTACCATCTGCTGCTACGCAAAATCTCATTGGCCGATTGTTGTTCACGGTGTGCACTACTGAAATCACGGAACCTTTTTCGATGACCCTGTATATTCCTAACGATGTTAGTTTACTTGCTCGCAAAATATGACTATAAAATTCACCACGATTCGATAATAGTAAAATATATTTCTACTATCGTAGATTATCACCACGATTCAACAATGGTAAAATATATTTCTAACGATGTTAGTTTACTTACTTGCGAATATGACGAAAAAATGCATGACTACTTCTATTGTAGTTCTCTTCAAACTCACACCACCGGACTAGAATTTAATTCAAAGGATTTATTTTAAAATTACAAGCTTTACAGGACAGAATCTGTTGTCACTGATAAAGATCGTTTTCAATCAGTGACTGACGTAATCAGGGAGAGGATCTGGACACGCTATTTCATCTGTTGTAAATTACTTCCAATCAGAAAGATGCAGAAATATATAAGGACATTTCATTACACTGTACCCAATCACTGAACTAAATAGATCGATATTTTTTTTTTAATTCGTGGGACGAAATGAACCGTTAACATTGACAATTACTTCTACAAATTGAAAACATAGGTTACCTCGTGGAGAAAACTTAATCGCATTTTAGGAATTCATGTCAAAATAAATTTAATTGGGGAAAAGTTCCCTTTAAAAGAATGTTTTAATGGCATCTCTTGGGTAGAAAATATTTCGTATTTGGTTGATATTTCTTCTAACTAAAGGAATTAAGTTCAAGCTATCATTGGAGACTCTGTAGATACATTTTAAACGGGTGGAAATTAAATGGAAGCTATTATAAAAGATAGATTTATGGAATATTCCTGATAATAAATATTATTTTGGAATCGTATCGTATTTGTGTGTTTATACAAAACTCCGAAGAGCAAAGTGCTCGACAATATACTTGAATTTATTACCGTATTTAGGAAAAGCTCAAAATAATCTTTCATACACTATTTTCGTAAAACAAATTCTCAAGAAAGATAAATTAAGAAACTGTTTTGTTCAGTTCTGTTCCTGAAATTAAAAATTTTACCAATTTCGTAGCAGGTTGAATTACAGAGATGGCGTGTACGATGGTTTTAAAGCAGTGGTTCCCAACCGGTGGTCCGCGAGAGCCTCGGGAGTGGTCCGGCACCACATTTTAAAAAAGTTGCCAAATAAATGGGGTTTTTGAAAGCTATGTTCATTAAACTAGATGTTCCAAATATATCCGATGACTATCAGGTGTTGAATTAATTTTTATGTATTTTTAAGTAATTTTTATGTATTAAAATTAAAGAGTTTGTAGTTAAGTCGTACTGTACACTGTACAATAGCAATAATAAATAATGTGTTCTAAAAACGTTTTACTTAACCACCCATGAATCAATCAATATGTTTCAATTTCAATCTCGGGATTACGGATATCTGATTCTAAAGATTGAAAACAAAGTTGAAAAAAAGCGAGCACGTTGATCCTGTATCCCTTTTGCCTGAGGGATATTCTGTACCCCCATAGCCCACCCTTAAGTCGGTGTGTGTGTGTGGGGTTGTCCGCACATGGTTCAATATATGGCTTAGTGGTCCGCAAATTTCTAAGGGTCGAAAACCACTGCTTTAAATGAATAGTTAAGAAACAAAACATCATCCTTTATGTTTGGTTACTAGTTAGAGTCATATAGACAGAATTATATAAAGAAATCTCCTTCCTTTCGGTGTGCTAATTATGGCAGCAAGGCAAACTTTTACAGTATTGATGCATATTACATATATATATGTATATGCATCAATATACATATCAATATATAATGAATATAATCAATATCAATATATAATGAAACCAGTCTTACACTGAAAATGACTTTAGAATCTTTTAGTCACAGACTACAAACCACAAACAGCTGTCAAAAAATATTATTGTTCGCACAACAGCTAAAAACATGTGCCTATATTTTCAAACGACAGAATTACTGAAAAAGAATTAAAAATAAATGTGGTAAGATGTTTATGATGTTCTCACGATGAAAAAATTAACGACTCAAAACTAACAGTTGAAAATAGGAGTATCGCCAAAATATTTTCTCTTGAAAATGGGGGTACGCAAACTTTCAATCAATGACCTAATATAGTAAATATAAAAGTCATTCAGGCATTGCATATTGAATGTTTACATAGGAATTTTATAAATACAACATGACAGCACATTTCTATGCCGTAACAGCTTAAAAATGAGATACATTATGATATGAAAGTTAAAAGATGTTCGTAACCAAATGAAATCTGTGAGACAAAGCAAGAAATATTGTGAGCTAGATTAATCGAAACTGGCACAGTGCCAGATTTCTTATGAAAACAACGGTGAGAAAGTTTCCAGAATGAGAACAAATATAATAGCAGATGATCTATCGCAAAAATCAATTCTGAAATGATATAGTTTGATAAAGTAAACGAAATAAGTTATATTAATAAGACTTTATTGATTTTTTTTCTAAAATTAGGAAATATTTAGTAGGTAAATGAAGTTCATGAGAGAGACATAAATCGAGCTGCTATTTAATTAAGTCCCATCTTTCGGTTTGAAAACTTCGCTAGAAAAAAAAAAATACTTTCACCTCTTGAATAGATTAGATTTCCTTTCTATCTAATTAAGTGAGAGGGGTTGAAAAAATTTTACTAAACTATTATTTTATTCAGGGTTCACAATCAAACAGCAGATATTTATTCTTTGACTTTCCAGATTTTCCAGATGCTCTGGGATAAAATTTCAGCATAATGTTACAACAAAAAAATCAAAGTTTTAAAAGTTGCAATCACATAATTTTTTATATTTTTATTTCCCGTCTATTTAAATGCAATATTAGACAAAAACCCATAACCTTAGATTGCATGTTTATTTAGAATTACTTTTAATATTCTCAACAAAGTCAATCAAATACGTTTTGAGGATGAAGGCACAAATCAATTGATGTTTCATATGAAGAAAAGCACGGCCGATTGAATTGTTTCACTAAAAGTTATAATTTAATATAACACGTGTAGTATGGCATCTACATATAATATTATGTAGTTCCTATAATGATGCTAACAACTGTAAAGGAAAGAGAATACTAAACTACAATTTAATGAAATATGCGCGCCCCCATTTTGATAAAATAATGATAAAATGCAATCCTTAATGTATTTGCCTTTTTCTTTGATTGGACGGAAATCGGTTGAAATTCGCAAAAACGGTGGAATACTTTGTCACAATCTCAGTTTTTGGATTTAACGAGAGAAATTTTTTTCCTGGTAGGAAATGACTTATTACCGACTATTGAGATCAAAATCATAATTAAAAAAAAAAAAAAAAACTCCCCCATACTGCAATGAATCTACGAGAATCCAGTCAGAAATCGCTGTCAACTCCGAGGTTTTGCAGGAAAATTGAGTATTTCCCCTGACGTTTCCCTGACTACAACACAAACTAATGGGCTATTCATTTCCTTGACAATTTCCACTTTTTCAGGTTTGACACAAATGTAAGAACATTGTTGCTGTATAATAAAGCAAGGACAAATTCTTTTCGCGGAAGTGGAAACAAGTTCAGCAGTAACAAAACAAAACTGATAAAATAATTTATATTATCCTTAAAACATAATCTTATAAAAGGCATTTGAAAAAAAAAAGTGAGATACGAAGAGAAATAGTTTGAATGTAAAATACCCAAAGGAAATGGAGTTTTTGAGATAAAGGCCGTTTCCGAAATTATTAACTATTATTTTTTAACAATATTGAACAATATTTTTAAACTGTATGAAATTAAATATTTCGGGTATATTATAATATTTTGTTCACAAAATAAAATTGGTTGTTAAAAAATGATGGCAAAAAGGGCGAGTTTAAAAAATTTTCTTATAGTTTACCGTAAAATCTCGAGTACTATTTTTTTTTTCACATTTTAGTCCGTAAAATTGAGGGTGCATATTATACTCGTGTACAAAACAACGTAGTTTTAAACATTGGATAAACGAACGTACAGCAGCTGTAAGACATTGCCGCAACACGGGTGCTTACGCATCTGCACTCCGTGATTCATCCACCCGTTTACTAAGCAGGTATTCCTTTTAAACAAACGGAATTCACAGTTCGTATCGTCAAGCGAGTATGATGATGGCAATATATATTACGACGGCAACAAAAATTGCGACATGGACGTAACAACAATAGATGAGCTGTATTCTAGTGAAAGTTATTAAGGCTGATAATTTGATAGTATTGTTTGTTTTGAATTAACAATTTAAGGTTTCTTCCTCCTAAATTTGACGTTTTTGTTTCTTTTTATTACAAATTTTATTTATGTTAATAAATATTTGTGCAATTTTTAAATAAAATATTGAAAAGTTATGGGTACGTATTATAGTCGAATTTTAATTTTTTCCGAAAATTCCGCGCAAAATCGAGCATGCGTATTATACTCGGGTACGTATTAAAGTCGAGATTTTATGGTAAACGTTTTCCATATGCTTTTTTTCCTAATGTCATTTAATCCTTATCCCACAGAATTTCATAATATGTGATACAATACAACGCTATCTTCATTTTTATGAACTGCAGTTTTAGCATGGCAGTTTGTTGAAAACTGCAACAAACAGGATGACAGTGAAGGGATTTACCCTTTCTATATGTGGATTGATGGAATTCAGGTCTGGTGTATTTTCTAAATACGAAAGATCTGAAAACATTTTTACGTAGCATTAAAAATTCTACACTGATATTTAACACCTTCTACAGAATTGAATATTAAAGAACGTAAACTCTACGTGTCTCCAAATATACAGCTGAGAATAAAATTATGAGTTTGCAAAAATTAGCATACCCAGGAAAACTTTAACCCTACAACAACGTATAAGGAAAACGATATAAGTACCATATCTGTGCTAGAAATAATCTTATAAATTACTCGTTGTTTCTGCATTAACTTGTTTAAATTAACACATCTCAAATAGCAGCTGTAATCTACTTTATAATGTGCAGTATAATAGTTTATAGTTATTCATACTTTAGCAGTTTCCTGGAAAGATTCTTTAAATTATATGATTTGAACGTTATCCGTTTAATAAAAGCATACGCACAGTGCAAAAGTTTCAGTTAAGATATAATTAAATATGAATATACTCAGATTTAGAGAAATGTAAATTTGCATTCATTAGACCAAATAATGTATGAATAGAACCATTTACGACACCCATGCATTAATGTAAATGATATCTGGGGTGTTTAAGTGCTTGTTAAATGAATGTTAAGTCTGGAATGATTATCAACTTGGTTATGGGATTTATCTGCAATAATGTAAGAAATTATAAACCAATTAATACATATAGAAGTGCTTTAGGATAGTGCAGTCTGTAGAAATGTCATCATTTCATAATGTGAGAACAAAGAAAACAACTTGCAAAGAATGCATGAAGGAAAATGCTCTTTCGCGAAAATATTGTTAAACCTATAAAGTAATATTTAACAACAGTAATTAAACAAACTGAAAGTATTAAACTTTTGATAGTTTCCTTTTAACTATATTTTATACATATAACTCAGGATTTAGTCAATTGTTTTTATAATCTATCCTTTTTCCTTTTAGTTTTTTACTGTTTAAGTAGTATCATTCCTTCGTACGTTAAACGTTACCCTGATATATATATATATATATATATATATATATATATATATATATATATATATATATATATATATATATACACACACGTGCGGATTTTTTTTAAATTTACAAACCGAAGGTAACGACGCCTGCTATGCAGCGATTTCAAGATGTTTTTAAAACTTCTAACTGATGCCAAAGAATGCATATTTTTGGCATATAATTCAATCACCCTAGCTGTCAAGCCGATTAAATGTCCCACCGCTTCTAGCGTTATGCTTTCAATCAAATAAAACTCCCGCATACAAAATATTTTTCATAGAAGATAAACATTTTGAAATTTTAACCGAAATAAAAGGAGAGATGCAAAGATAGACAAGAAATAGCTAAGTAGTAACAATGGTATTTTATGTCATCTTGAAGGGATTAATCATGATTTTTTCAGTCATCAACATGATTTAATCATACGATTTTATCAGTTGTTCATATGCGTTCTGAAAACATAGAAATCAACTTAACTAATATCCATGAGCAAAAACTTCGCAACTTATCCACCGTGGCAGTTAATTTAAGGAATTAGTCACATCGTATGATACAAAATAGTTTGCCAGGAATGATATATATATATATATATATGTATATATATATATATATATATATGTATATATATATATATATATATATATATATATATATATATATATATATATATATATATATATATATATATATATGACACGGAGCTTGTTTTGCTCCCGTGTCAACATCAAATTTATGCAGTCACGTCCATTGTTGAATTGGGCGAGTGGTAGGCCTTTTAAAGAAATAATCCAATTCGAATTAACTCCGTCTTTATTATACTTCGTAAGTTGACCACTCTCCAGGTTGATTTCCGCACTTTGCCATTTTATAATCTACTCGGCCACGACTGCCTCGAGCATCCGTTAGCAATGAGATTCCTACTCAATCTGCCGCCAAAAACTTAATTTTCTCAGATCTCCTGCTGCACGGCGCATGTGCAGACCTCATCCTTGGGCATCTGGATCCTCATTAGTGCTGATCGTGCATTCTTAACTTAGCGCCCAAAACCTGTACACTTCTAAAAATAAATCTTCTCGCCTAGAATTATTTACTTTCCTCTCAAAGTCGCTTTTAAAAGATGATTTTAAAATAAGCAAAATACGCGCGTTTAGTAAATAGATTGTTAGATTCTTATTATTTTAAGCCCCCTTTCCCCGTACTTCTCAACTATATTTTGACAGTTTAGTTATGTTTTGACATATATATATATATATATATGGGTTGCAATTGTGAGGTTTTATTTATCTTTTCACAAAAGTTCCTATGAAAAGGAACTAGCAGTTTAAAAAAGACTAGTTTGGCTTGCTTGCCGTCTTTGTATCTGTACACTGTCATCCATGAGTGTCTCTCGTTTCATCTGCATATCCAAAATCTGGAGGACTTTTACAAGTGAGAACAGAAAATTTCCCAACAAATTTGAATATTTTCTTGCCAATAAGTCCAAAATTTTGCTTATGTCATCTTGAAGGGATTTATCATGATTTTTCAGTCATCAACATGATTTAATCAGTTGTTCATATGCGTTCTGAAAACATAGAAATCAACTTAACTAATATCCATGAGTAAAAACTTCGCAACTGAGAACTTTTGGCCTAAACTTCCGACACAACCCTACGGACAAGTTTAGTGGGGGTTATAATGCATTGAATTAGGGTTTATTAATATTCATTAATGTTCACCCACTGGAAAATTTTACGAAGCAGTGGTAAGATCTAAATGGTTAGAATCTTAATTAAGGTTTAAAACTCCGATGAATATGCAATAAACTTTGTGAAGGTGTAAAAATTTGAGATACTAACAGACGATGAAAGAAATTACCTCAGAAACAATTTCTTTAAAACACCAATTAGTATATATTTATTAAATTTCAGGAAAATAAACTGTCCTTTTCATAGTAAAAGTCTCTTAATTATTGCTTAACATACCCAAAATTTTAACCTTCTTTATTATACTTCATATTTTACAATTTCTTACCTAATCTCAGTAGCTAAAATTATAGATTAATTGAATACTAATTTGTCTTTAAAACTCACGCAGAAAATAGGAAAATTTTGATATTTTGGTTACAGGGTGGGACACTAGTTTTTACCTTATCTTCTTATTTGTATACAACTAGCTAAATACCCATGCTTCGCTACGGAGTACATTCAGATTGAATACAACGGTCAATGTATGCAATTATGCCAAAAAAACACAACGGATATTTTTTAGACAAAGTAATGTAGAACAAAATATTCAAATTAAATACAACAGTCCATGTAGACAATTAATTTGTATGTTTAATATCTATAAAACATACTAATTTGAATTAAATTCTTAAAAAACTTCCATCTCAATTAGTCTAGTGGTTAAATTTTATCTTTTACCGTATTTTAATAGTTTTTGTCAATTTATTTCGTTGTTATGCATGTGACGCAAAATTAATTTAAACTATCACAAAAAAAAGAAACCACGTGATCAGCATTTGATAAATTAAATTCTAAAAATTAATCTTTAAAAATTCACCAAAAATCAGAAAATGGAGGTAAAGATTCGAAAAAGATTTCATTTTAAAGGAATGTTTATGATCTTTCTCGTGATATAAATTTTTTAATCCCCAGATTATTATTTTAAATGCAAACTTTAAAGAATGTTACAAAAACAGCTTAAAAATTTAATCTAAAAAATCTACGAAGAATTTTTCAAAAATCTTTCTTAGTGCACCCCTACACTATAAGAAAAATCGCCGTGCAAAATGACAGCCCTTAGGTACAGCGGTTTGGTCTGTGCGTTATCTGTCAGTCAGTCAGTCAGTCACAGAACTGTTTTATATACGTATATAGATTATAGTTTATACCTATATTTATTACAACCGCATTTTATCACAGTTGCATCTATCAGGAAATATTACTGCTACACCATCATTATAAATTATTATATCTGTGTATTTAGCTATTCCACGACACAGTAGTAAAATGTTCCAAAGGGCTCTGCGTAATATACCCTTTCGTAACAGAAAAAGATCGCGAATCAAGTCATCAAAGGCAGATTTTTTTTCCATATGCGAAGGTCACATGATGTATTGTGAGAGTTATACCCGTTGCTTTTGCTTCTGTTCAATAAACATGCCACCAGGAACAAATGATTTCGAAGAAGCACGTCGGAGATCCAGTGCAAAACAAAGCCGGTGGAATGCGCTAATAGTCTGATCCTTTTTATTTACGGCTGTTTCTTTGCTAGCCAGGTTTCAACCTTGGTCAGCGCGACTGTATTAGCGTGTTACAGGTTCTGGGCTTGATGGAAAATTTTCAGGGCTTGATGCAAAATTTTCAATCTAACTCAACGTAAGAATTAGCTGGTTAAGAGTATGTAAGTGCATTTATGCGAGCTGTCCAACAGATGTGCTTTGATTAAAGAAATTTGATCATATAATCTATTAATAAGAGAGTGTTGTATGTTTAAATGATTTGTTTAAAATGTACGGAATTAATACAGATTGTTTTAAGGAAAAAAACGATTAATGTAAAGAATCTGAGGGCTACTTTCCACTAACAAACAACATTTAAATCTGTAGATTCGAGTGTGGAAGTAGATTTGTTTCAGTGTTCTAACATAAGTGCTTTTTAGATTATGAAATCTGATAAGCTAATTTATAATTAAACTAGCTGAAAACCCGCACTTCGCTACGGGGTACATTCAAATTAAATACAACGGTCAATGTATGCAATTAATGCCAAATATATTTATAATAAATACGACGATCAATATATACAATTGATGAAGAAAAAAAAATATATATTTATAAAAAAATCGTAAGGGATATTTTATAGACAAAATAATGTCCAATCGTCTGCCGTATTAGCAAGAAAAAAACTTTTTTTTGTCTATTTAGTTGTTATGCACGTGACAATAAATTTATTTAAAGTACCAGAAAAAGAAATCACGTGATCGGCATTTAATAAATTACATTCTAAAAATTAATCTTTAAAAATTCACCAAAAATCGGAAAAGGGAGGTAAAGATTCGAAAAAGATTTCATTTTAAAGGAATTTTTATAATCTTTCTCGTGATATAAATTTTATAACCCTCAAATTATTATTTTAAATGCAAACTTAAAAAAAGTTACTAAAACAGCTTAAAAATTTAATTTAAAAAAATCTAAGAAGAATTTTTTCAAAAATCTCTCTTAGTGCACCCCTACACTATAAGAAGAATCGCCATGCAAAATTTCAGCCCTTTAGGTCCAGCGGTTTGGTCTGTGCGTTGTATGTCAGTTAGTGAGTCAGTTACGGAACTGTTTTATATATATATAGATTATTACATATTTATTAGCAATTTTAAAACTATACGGTAGTAAACATAATACAGATTTCTATAAAAAAGTTAATAACATAAGAAATTTTCTGGCCTCTTTTTTTTAACAAACAACGTAGGAATTTCATCATTCATTAACAGCATAAAAATAGGTGACAGCAGGAAAGTTGGCGTCAGTGATCCCAAAAACTTGCTTAAGTAAATAAAATTTGATAATCCAGTATTATAAAGAATATTAGATTTTTATAAGTTTTACTTAAAATGACTCAGATTTTTAACTAAAAAATATATTAATGTAGAAAATTTACAGGAATATTTCCTTTTCTCACGTCGGGATATATTTTTTTCTTTTAGAATTCTAATAGAATATTGAACAGAAATTCAAGGTAAATGCTTGAACTAAAGAAAATAAACTAATTTTGAAAAAATTATTGATTAAGGGTTTTCTATACTGCAGATTAACAAGATCCCCAGTTAGTTTTATCTTTAAATCATTGTAGTAAAAATAGCCAGGAATAGCTGCACGTTCGTAAGATAACGATACACTTGGTACGTGTAGAAACAGAGTAAAACAAGTATCGTAAAAATCAAGTCCTGGATTATTCAATAAAGATTTTTCAATTGCGTTTCATAATTTATTCACTATTGAGATTAGACGGCAAACTGTGGATATATAATTGAAATTTTATCACTGAACTGTATCAGTTGCTGAAAGAAGCATTTTCTACTAAACTTATTTCTGAAAATAGACTCATTTTTTATTGGATAAAACTGGGAAAAAAGACAGGAAAATGCACGCCAAGAATACTTTGGCGTAGCGAATACGTTCAGAAGCCATCGTTACAGCAAAACGTTAGTCACAAGGGGGGAATTAGCCCATCGCTTCATTACTGGATCATGATGTAAGCGAAGTTCAGTGTTGTGTATTATTGTTCATAATAGAGAACGGAACGCATGACCAACAATTAGTGGAATTCCTAGGTGCACCAGATCTTAAGAAAATCGTTTTCATCTTGAAGCATTTCAGCGCGAGCCGTTTACAACGACAGATATGTTACGATATCTACTCTTCACCACACGTAACAAAGTTCGAACCCAAATTATTCAAAACATTTTGCATGGGACAAAACTCCATAATAGACATCCTTTTCGACATCTTTGGTTTCAGCGGCGACACCCTTTCTTCCGTTTCAGTGGCTGGCAAATGGTGTGAAGTTGGACGATGTAATAGCAGAGAATTATTCTATTTGCTGTTACTGAGCGATTTTGTTTCGGTATGCAAGTTGGTGGTATTTGCCTCTGGTGATGTCTTATGAAACGCCTCCAAGTAGCCTTTTCTATAAATCTCCTCACGGCTCCCCAAAATTATTCGATGGTTTGTGGTAGCATAACTTACAGTATAGAGGACATCACTGGCCTATTCGTAGGGTAGTTATCGTATTCAGACTACATGGGCATCTACGCTCATCATAAGGTACTGACATCCGACCTTGGTCGTAGCAAGCATATTTCTGGATTTGTCAGTATTTGAACTGTCCTTAGTCTCAAGTCAAACTGGACGCTATGTGGAATGTCATCCCTCAGAAGATTCTTGAGAATCTAATAGTTTTGTGTATATAGTCCTAAAACGCCACCCGCTGTCGGCCTGTAGCGTATGCATATAACTCAAAAGTTACGTACCGTTAAGCAAAGTTTTTGATTTTTGTCTTGTTTGTTTATACCAAGGATACATACTGTGAATTTTGTGAAACGGCATCTTTTCCTTCGTGGCATAGCCAATTTTTGATGTGAATAGTGTCTAAATTATGAATATAATGATAAATGTAGTACCAAAACCAGTAAAACAAATCAGGGGGAAAACACTTTTAATAATTTCACGATTAATAATTGGATATTAAGCTTAACGATGTTCAGTTCTTTCTCAGTTATTTATTGGGAAATTAAAATTTTTCTAATTCTTAAGATCATATTAGTAAAGTTTTATATCTTGTGAAAATAAATTGAAGGCCTTGTTTGAATAGTAGTACAACTCCACGTTTTAAAACAAATGGAGTTAGCTCACTTTCATGTACATACAAGTCATTTCTATCTTATTTTTAAACTGGTACACCTCCAGCTTATTTCTGCTGCCAACAAAGGGCATTACAAATCATACTTCAGCAGTCATTTCTCAGCACTTTAAGGCTCTATATCGCAAAATGAACAAGAATGCAGTTGGACCACTATTCAAATAAAGCCTTCAGTTAAGCCCCCAAATTCCCGTCGTTTATAGGATTATTTTAAGCAAAACTCAATAATAAATACAAAAATATCTTCCTAATATTTAGCTGTTGTCAGTCAACCGACGTTGCTTATCACTAGATTTTATCATGTCATAAGAATAAGAACCTGACTCTCGCAGCTGTGATTTTCATATCTCAGCTCCAATTCATATGTGGGCGTATTGATTTAAAGACATAGAGGATTAAATGTCTTAAAGGCACACACATAATTATCAACTTCCAAATACTTCCTTGCACCTTCTTGTGAGGATTAATCCTAAAAATGACAGTCAACTCCTAGACAACTTCTTTAGAAGCACTGTTAAAATTAATCCACAATATTTATAAATAATTACAAGATAAAAAGAATTTTTTATATACAACGTTTTTAAATTTTCTGTTGAATCATATAAACTGGACAATTCTGTGTATTAAGTCTTATCACAGAAGGTGTTTATCGTCATGTGAAAATCTGCTGCCTGCACTGAACGTTGAGCACATTGGCGGCTCCAAGGGGGGGGGGGGGGCAATAGGGGCAATTGCCCCTCCCAAAAAAGCCCAGCGTATTTTTTTTCATAGCATAAAATTATATAATCGTAGGCCTAATACTAAATGAGTTTAAATTTTAAATGAGACGATGTTTATTTCTTATATATATATATATAACATTAAAAACCCCATACCAGTTTAAAATCTAACATTATTCTAAATTCCCTTGGGCGTACGAGCTAATTTTCGCTTTTGATTCTAAGTTCCGATAACCTCGAGAAAATATTAAATGGCTTCCTTTTTCAAATAGGCGCGGCGTCCCCAATATTTTAGATAAGCTCTGCGCAGATTATATAAAACCACATGTGACTTATCGACAACAGCAAATCCCTAATCGCTATCCTGATCACATGACAAAGTTTATATAAACCACATGAACGGAAACCTGTACGCTTTTTTGATTTTGTAACTGTCTTGGAAAGACGTATTCTCCGTCTAATAAAATTTAATGCCGTAACTTGCCGCGTCGTTTATTCGAGCCACGACTATTCTTCATTCCCAGTGATGTGCTGGACGCCCATTCTTTCCTTGGGTTGTCCAGTATGTTACATATATATATATATATACATATATATATATATATATATATATATATATATATATATATATATATATATATATATATATATATATATATATATATATATTTATTTATTCACCCACCCCCCAAAAAAAACTCTGGGCATATGCATCGCGAAGACGTTGAAGTCTAGCTTCATGTTCTTCTCGAGTCTCATTGACTCGTGATTGAGCTGTTCTTGCTCTTTGGCTATCGAGTCGCGCCACCTTGCAGATTTTTTCCGAACTAACTTTCCATGCAAAACAAAATTAACTGAAAAGGAATTCAAATCTGCTTAAAGATGGCTAAAAGTATTAAAAGAATGCATTGTCATCGTGTTCTGAGCTATTAGTGCGTGAGTCTAGCTAGTCGGGAAGTTAGTTAAAAATCGATTGCAAGATTTGTACTAGACAAACACACAAACAAAAAAGCGAGTTAATAAAAACGTGGTAAAAAAAGATACAAAAGCACCAGTTTATGAGAACTCCCCAATTTTCATGCACGGGGACATAAATTTGTTAATAATTATGTTAATTGATATAAATTATGTTCCTAGAACATTTATTTAAAGTTTCATCTTGAAAAAGTAGAAAATTAAAAAAAAAATTAAGCTCGAAATAAAAAAGAATTCTATTCTGATTGATTTCATTAAAATTAGCGAAAATATTGAATGTACAAGATAATCAAAGCTTTTCCTTCCGCGATGCGTAATTAACTTATAGCATGATATTTTCTTTGTTTGAGAGACCGCAATTGCGAAACTGAGGCAGATATCGTAAGCAATAAATAAATCAAGCTATTAATAAAATTCTGCCAGTTTTCTTCATAAGACGATTTACTTAAAAGGAAAAAAAAATCTCTTTTGATAATATTATAATTAAAAAAAAGGGGAGAATTAATTAATTTAGTTTTTCGTTATAACGTGTTTTCTTAATCTACAGAAGCAAATTTGCTAACGGAGTCGGAACAATAAATTGAAAAAGCGTTTCGGTTATTTGAAGATTTAATTAGAATAAATTTTGCATGTGACTGAATAAAAATGAGATTCATTGGTTTTCTATTTTATGTAATCAAGGGGATTGAAAGTTACATTTAAAATATATTATTTTCTTGTTTTAAAATCTACAATAACTAATTAATTAAAGCTATACTAATACCATACAGCTCAAGTAAAAATATATTTTCTTTCTATTGAGGAGTTTGTGTCATTATTTGCTGCCACCTCTTCTAATGCTCATGGCAAATATTTTGCGCAAAGATTTGTACCCGCAACTTTCTTTGCACTCAGATGCATTGACCATCATTCTTACATATCCAACAGACGTCCCTCAGCGTATTTCAGATATGGTTATTTCGCCATTATAAAACATTAGCAGCATTAAATGGACAAAAAAAAATGTGAGTCTAATATTTATAGGCGAACCATAACATTATATCGGTGGGATAGAACCTTAGGCATTTTAACGTAGGATTACGTTCCTCTATAACAGTCCTCCGGAAAGTAAAATTTCTGACGCTAAAACTGTCCGTCGTCGCGAGTTATAATTTTGGCAAAGCCCCAAACCCATTTTGTATCGCTTCTGTATCGGGCCATTCTGTATAGGGCCCATTCTGTATCGGGCAAGCAGTAAACAGTTAAACAGAAAAGTACCAAACTGAATCAAAATTTTGGCATATATATATATATATATATATATATATATATATACATACAGGGCCGTGGCGTTCTTGTGATACAGCTCGCTGGCTTTTGGTGGTGAGGGGGCTCCAATCGAATCAAGGCGAAGCGCCACTGAAATGCCTCCATTTGTGTCGTCCCTTCGTAGGGGATAATGCTGGTCCACCTGTATGGTGCCCCCATAATAAAATGGCCTGCAAAATTGCGGCGAATTATAGGCGAATGTCTTTACGACAAGTGCCTCCGCATTGGTATATATATATATATATATATATATATATATATATATATATATATATATATATATATATATATATATATATATACACACAAAAGAAATAAGCAACGATAAGTAATCCTACGTTAATTACATGCTCTAGTTTCTTTAGAAGAAATTACCTGAAATTTTTTCATAGTCCTTTAGCATTTCTACATTCAGCATTTCTTCATTAGTTCATTTTTTGGGGGTGATATCAGAAAATAAAATCAATATTATACAACCTGTAAAAATATTGAGCAGACAGTAGTGTATTGACTCTTGCATACTCAGTTTCCATGTCGCACTTGAGACTATTAATTTTGAAACTAATTCAGTAATGTTGAATATACTAGAAATTACTGTTATTCGACACATACAGTGCCGAATAACAGTTATTTCTAGCTTCCTCTTATAACAACCTAAAGATGAAATTTTTGATCATCAAGCAACCCCTCCCCCCTCTTCTCAACTTTTCCAATTTCAGAAAATTTCCAGCTCCAAGTTGAGGTGCACAGGTTGAAAAGAACAGACTTGATGTCAATGAATCAATAAATCACTTTAGCATCAAAAACTAGAAAAAAAGATCGAAATTTTATCTATAAATAGACAAAAAGAAACTCTCCATTCACGAATTGTTTTTGACATTCTCGAATAGAGCTCGTTTTCTCTTTATAGATAATATTTTAAGGGCTTTTTTTTTCTCCCCTTCTAGGACGTGACAAGGCTGTTAAGGTCAGGCAGAAAAAAAAAGTAAGGACGCAATAAGGCATAAGTCTAGTCATGTATTTTTTTAAGTAATGTATTTTTCAGTGTAATCTGCAATGTATTATCATGCATACATAATCTCTTTTGCTGCTTGCATATATATATAGTACTAAGGGTGAAATTTATACGAATGGGCTTACAAGAAGTACGGAAGGGAGAAAAATGGAAATCAGTGTATTAAAGGATCCAGTTTATATCCGTTTGACTCTTTCATTAACCATGTTTAGATATACAGGATTGGCACAAATGAATAACCGGATTTTTAATATTTATATTTTCGAAACTATAACACATATTACAATAAAACACATAAACACTATAACACATATTACAAAAATTTCGGCAATTTAAAAGTTTTAAAAAAATGGCATTTAGACTCAGGAATTTTTAAAGATGTTTAGAATAGTATTTATGTTTTCATTTGGTTAAGCTGTAATGGGGGGGGGGCGCTATAGTAATGTTACAATGACGTAACTTTTAGGATAGAATTGGCTGCTGTTTCGCCATAACCGTCACTTACGGAATTGGGGTGTGTATGCATCTTTTACTTTGCATTAGGATTATTTGTGTGCTTGCATGTACGGTGCGTTGAGCCCATACTGTAAGTTGTGTTTGTCTTTTCATTTTCTTTTTGACTTATTGCTTCCTTGGGGGACTCGGAGCCTTGGGATGTCTTTTGGGCTTACCTGCATCCTATTCAGAAAGTTCCCCTTGAGGTAACTGATATGGTTAGGCTCCCTGATGACGAGACCTGTCGGTTACCTCTATGTTGTTTTATGGTTCAGTTCCAGCACTTATACAGAATCTTGCCGTTGGTGCGTGGATGCCCAGAGTGCTTGATTTCTGTTTGTTTTTTGTCTATATTCGTATTATTTTTATCTATCTCTGTTGGATTATTTACATATTACAATAAGTGATACACGACAAATATACCAAGTTTTTTTTAACAGGTAGCAATTATCTGGACATGTTGCAAATTTGGTTATCTCCACAACTACCTGAGGACAGCACAAATTTTGTGTTTCAACAGGATGGAGCCCCAGCCCATTGATCTTAGCATGTAAGTGCTTACTTAAACGAGGAGCTTCCACGCCAATGGATGGGGCTTGCGGGTGATTTACCCTTAATCACATGGCCACCAAGATCCCCGGACCTTACGCCATGGGATTTCTTTTTATGGGGTTACGTCAAAGACACTGTTTATGCTTCACCGATGCCGAAAGCAATGCAAGAACTTAAAGAACGCATTTGTGCAGCATTGAGAACCATTGACAGCGTGATACTACAAAATGTGTGGAAAACTTGATTAAAGATTAGATGTTCGTCGTGTAAGAAAAGGGTCACACATCGAACATTTGTAACTGAAAATAAAACTTGGTATATTTTTCAATTATTTTGTGTATCTCTTATTGTAATATGTGGAATAGTTTCAAAAATATAAATATTTAAAATATGGTCATTCATTTGTGCTAATCCTATATATTATCGGATACCCCCCCACAGTTCCTCAACTTTCTTTTATACAAGTTGGTCTCATATATACTTGGAGAAGGACTTATTTTTATAAGTGGGCGTTATTTTTCTATGGAAGGGTCCATTGTAGAGTAATTTCCATAGGGAATGATAAAGCACAAAAGCTATCTCCGGTTAGATTGCATCCTGTGATTGCTTTGGTGTTTAGAGGATATGCAAAACCTTCCATGACTGAAAGCGCAGGGAACCTGACGAAAAAGATTTTCCGAATGAATGGAGTTACTGATATGGAGGGGGGGGGAGGAACACCCATCTGAGAGAAAGCCAACGAGCATCATGTTGTTCCTTGTTGTGATGGTTTTCTAAATCCACAGTCCTAAAAATGTTGAGTGAGTAAAATACGTTTATCAATACTTCAATTGTCTTAGTGAATACAAATGTAATTTTGTACATGTGAATATTTTGTTTGTTTACACGTAATTCCAAGATAGTTGATTAATGAAGTAACAGTGTTCATTTACTCAGTTTAATTTTTGAGCACTGGGAGATGTGAATTTGTTTTAAGGTTATGTAAATATTGACCACAAAATAGAGGAAATTATGAAATTCATTTTTATTTACTTAGAAGTAATATTTTTCTAAAAAAGGGCTCATTTTGCTATACGTTGATGCTAATCTGTATAATATTATTACTTGTTTGTTTGTCATAAAACATTTATTAATGAACAGGCACTATTGGACAAAAATTAATAAAATCGGGCAAATGGCTACTGAGTTATGCGTTTTTAACTAGGTTTCTTCGTATATTTGTCATTAAGTTTATATTGCACTCATACAGACGAAAGGTGAATTCAAATCGAAATTCACTTTCGAGAGAGTAAAACTTTATTAGAAAAACTATTATTTGGTATTGGAAAACTTTTTAAAACTTGAAATAAAAAATAGAAATAATGATTTTTCGCTGTAGAAGGTTCTTGAAATTAAATTTCCATATAAATAAACAATTTTTATTCTTACTATTTTCTGAAAACATAAGTATAGATGTGAGTTTTGTAAAATGAGGGCATTTAGTAATGTACAAAATTGATTTGTAACAATGTAAAAAACATAATTTTGGGATTAATTTCAACAATTTTCTTGCGATTCTAATTAAAGGAAATTTTGAATGTTTCTATAAATGGAAAATCAATTCATCAAATGCATTCTTTATTGAACAGGGAAGTTTCTTTCCCTAATACTGGTGAATAATTGATTCAAATTCCTTCATTATTAAAAACACGATTGGGTTGAATGACTTAATTTGATCATCCGAGAAAAAGTAATGTAATTTTATTGTAATATTGACATTAAAACTTTCATTTCAATTATATAAATTGTTTATAACCATCATCTCATCCATCCTTACGACGCCCCATAACCATTATAAATTTACTCAATCATCATTAACTTAGAACTGTAGAGGATGCATGAATGATGTAGTATTAATCCATTCACACATTTTATTTTGCTATTTCTAAATTTTCCATAGAAACAGTTCTGTACTTTTAATAGAAAATTTCCTTCTACAAAATTCATAAATAATTCCCTAAAAATATATTTTTTCGTTCGATGGAGGGAAAGTATTTTTGCAAAAAATCTCTATGATTTGAAACGTGCATAAATAAACAAGAAACAAATGACATATTTCAGAATTCCGACGCTGTTTCAAAGCAATCCCGCAGATGCAAGTATGCCGTGCAGGTGAAACAAGAAAAATCACATAAAAGCATCGTTTCTTTTTCTAAAATAAGTAATAACGACATTATATGCCTATAACGGATAGTCAAATGATGTATACAGCCGGAACGGAAAATAAAAACAAAAACCTAATTTTAGCTTTCAAACTGTGAAAAACACAAACAAATCACAGCTGTTAGGGTTAATTTATACAAACATATATAATTCAAGGTTTCTCGCATCACAATGACACGTGCGAATATTTTCAGGAAATCCGTGATAGGAGGCGAAAATTTCATTCAAATAATGCTTTTCAAACAATGGCAGTAATCTTGCAGTAAAGATTTGGTGAACAATACTGAATTAAATTCTTAAAACTAGAAAGAAATATGGCTTTATTGTCATAATATAAAAGATTTTTTTATTTTTAAAGGAGAAAATCCCTTTACATCGATGTATTAAAAAAAATATTCATGTACGTCTTGGACATTTATTTTTGTTGAGGACAAATACCTATTGCTGAAATAGGTATTTTAAATTTTATTTCTGAGTTTGTTTGTTATTAAGTTTAGACGAAAGAGTATGGGTCAGTGTGATATGAATTAGGAATCTCATTCAAGTCGCATATTAGCACAAGAATGAATGCTAAAAATTTATTTTACAAGGCAGATGTAAATTCAACGTTCAAAATATTCATGTACGTCTTGGACATTTATTTTTGTTGAGGACAAATACCTATTGCTGAAATAGGTATTTTAAATTTTATTTCTGAGTTTGTTTGTTATTAAGTTTAGACGAAAGAGTATGGGTCAGTGTGATATGAATTAGGAATCTCATTCAAGTCGCATATTAGCACAAGAATGAATGCTAAAAATTTATTTTACAAGGCAGATGTAAATTCAACGTTCAAAATATTCATGTACGTCTTGGACATTTATTTTTGTTGAGGACAAATACCTATTTCAGCAATAGGTATTTTAAATTTTATTTCTGAGTTTGTTTGTTATTAAGTTTAGACGAAAGAGTATGGGTCAGTGTGATATGAATTAGGAATCTCATTCAAGTCGCATATTAGCACAAGAATGAATGCTAAAAATTTATTTTACAAGGCAGATGTAAATTCAACGTTTTTAGTTTTAAAAATCAGGCCACGGAACACCAAGACTATTAAAAAGTATATTTGCAGATATAAATTGTATTTCTAATATTTGTGCTTAAATTGGGTACTGATATAACGGAACAGGCGAGATTTCCTTTGAATCCCTTCACTAGTGATAATAGATGATATAACACCAAAATTAGTTTAATTTTTTCCCTATAAATAAGGACAAAGGAACGCATTTCAAAGCAGGGAAACACACACAAAAAAAAAATGAACGGAGTGGAGTCGCATCTACGTTATTTTAGAAAAAGTCCCAACTGTGATTAATATCGGGATGAAATGTAAGTTGGAAAACAGAACAATACCAAAAAGGATTTCTATGCAACAGTATAAAGGAATACATAAACAGCAGTGTTAAATGAATGAGCGGTTAATAATTTCTCATAATGTTGAAATTCATTATCTCTCGATACAATAGCGCAGATTGTCTTTATGAAGAAATTCTCTATGTTCATGTGAATAAAAGTATACTAGAAATATATTTTATATCCTAACTGAAATAATATTTTTGAAATTTGAACTTTTTTGTTTATATATTTTATAAAATTTGTTTGTCTTAGTTTGAAGTGATTTTATATAAATACATGGGGCAAGTTCCCTTTCTTATCTTTGTTATTAGAGCCATGTTTTGCCTTCTTATCAAATTTTCTTTGGTTAAATACGGTTTCACAGTTTTAAAGGCATAATTGAATAACTAAAAAACAAGGATTACGAATTAAATTTTGGCTGAGATTGAAAATAAAAAAACTCCAGTTTTACAACTTCCCGAATTGCTGAATTATAAGCATTTTAAATTTTATTTCAGATTTTTTGTTTGTTATTAAGTTTAGACGAAAGAGAATGGGTCAGTGTGATATGAATTAGGAATTTGATTATGACAAAACTTTTATGATCAGAAATAAATGGCGCAATGTTGGTAATGTGGCTCTAATCCAAGGAAAGAGAAAAGGAAATGTTTCGAGTACTTTGTAAGATGATAAATTAACCACAAACTTTGACATCAAAAGCATTCATTTGTAAAAAAATGTTGAAACTAATGAAAATAAGGATAAGTAATTAATTCCAACACCAAAATTATAAATAACACAAACAGATCAACACATTTTGTCTAAAAATAAATATTCATTTCGGTTCAAAATGGACATTGGCTTTAAATCTTCATAACCTATATGTAGTGTTTGACCCCGTGAATGACGGTTAGTCCGATATTTTGATACATATGCAGCTTATACATTAGAGACATTACGCCTTTTAATTTGAGAATAAGTCCTGAAGTAAATTAGGTATTACATATTCTTTAGATATTCTGTAACCAACAAACGCTAGAAGAAACGAGAAATTAAAGAGCGAAGGAAACGAAAGTATTTTACAAATACCTTATAATATCCTTTTGTCCTATATTTAATTTGTAAATTCTTTAACAGAAGTCTTCATATGAATGTGAATTGCAGATTGTCTGAAGATAATTGACTGACACTATCATAGTTAATTGCAGTACATAAATACTTAGTTCGTGCTAATCCCCTAATTAAGAATAAAGCCATTGCTTTTGCAGCATTTATGCAAATGAGTTGTCTGAGACCGCTAACTTAATAAAACACTAATACTGCAGTTCATAGTTATGAATTAAAGATTGCGTTTCTTGGTGGTATTTAGCAATTTATTCCTGGGATATTAAGATGATTTAATTGCACATTGCGTTATTAAAGCACACACGTTATGCGATTGTAAAAGAACTGTGTACACGATGATAATTAACGCCGACAGTATTAGCTGAGAAACGATTCTTTACTATTTTGAAGTTGAATTTGGCGTAATGTGGGAACTATCATTAATTTTACCGGAATTTTTAGCATTCCGTTCAACAGATTCTCGATGTAAAGAAAATAAATGTGCTTTTTTATTGATTATATTAGATTATAATTTGAGATGATAAATGATTCAGTTTCACTGACGAATATAAAGTGGGTAAATTTTAGAAAAGCAGCTAATGCAGCGAAAAAAGGGCGGTAAGACGAGGAAGTAACTCAATTTCTTAAAAAGATGAGTTATTTATGAGCAACAGTGTAAGTTTTACCCTGATGCAAAAATCTATACATTAAATTTGTGCATAGCTGAAGTATTCAGAAATGGTAATATATATGCTTGTGAAATTTGATATACTTACTCCTTTCAACGTTTCTGTTAACTCCTCACAAAATTTAATTATGAACTTTACTCTAACTTAAAACTATATTTATTATAATCTTAGTTTAAGTAGTCAATGAAAGAAAAATTAGTTACAGCTTGTAAAACAAATTCAAAAGATAGAAAATATGATTTTATTTTGTTAAACTGATATAAACAGGTATTATACAGAAATTTTTAGGTTCATCTTACTTTGTTATCCATCTCGTTATTTTGTTAAACAAGCTCACTTTTATAACTATAGTAAATGATTTAAGAGGTGAACAAAGTCTTGGAATGAATAAGCTATTTATTAAATTACGATTTCTGTTTACATGAAATGTTTTTTTTTTTTAATTAAAGAAGGATGCACACAGCTCGTTAATTCAGAATACATACCGCAAATTCATGATACATACCGCTTATTCCTCTAAAATATCTCATCTGCAGTGACTCATTATCGATTGAATCTTGTTTTAGGTATCCATCAAATTTTCGCCGACCACGCATTATTGCTTGATTTAGCTTGGGAAAGGAGAATTACAAACAACTGCTTCTAGATCTACATCCTCTTTACTCTGACCCAACTATTTCTGATTACTGGCGCTTACATGAAATCTCTCGTTGTTACTCATTTAAATAACGTCTACTTATCGAATCGGTACTCAAATGGCTTAAACTTTGCTGTCGTTCTCCCAAACTTGGAGTAAGGGGATGAGGCTTTTCTGAAAATTTTGCAAAAGTTGCACATGGGGGGGGGGGAATAAAGAAAAAAACCGCCTTAAGTTATTAACCCAATACCTCCCACAACGTGCTGTTTTTATATGCTAAAGACTAGAGCTTCAGTTTCGGCTTTAACCGAAACCGAAAACTATAGAAAATTGGATCGGTCATTCGGTTTATTTCGGTTAACTTTTTTACAGAGCAAATCTCTAAAAGTTTATAAATACACTAGCTGAAGTACCCGGCATTGCTCGATTTTCAAAAAATAATATGCCCATGTTTTAATCTGAAATATCATCTATATCTATACGAAATTTCAGCTCAATTGAAGGAATACTTTTTCACTTATAAAGGAACAAACATAGGCTTATTAGAAATAATCAATAAATTTCACAGTTTCAATGAAACACGCTGATTTTTGAATAAAGTTCAATAATTCAAGTTTGATTTACGCAAAATTGTGCATAAAATTGTACATAAATTCAAAAACAAAGTTTATAAGTTAAATAAAGTTCTGTAATATTATACCAATAAATTTCCAGTTGATAACCAATAAATTGCAAATCTTTTTTACCTTAAATGTCCAATAAGTAGTTCCAAATGTAATTTTCTTCAATAAAACCTTAAATGTTCAAAAATCCTTCTTGTATTTATAAATACCTCCTCCACTTGAATCTTTAAAATATTAAATGCTTTACTCATAATAAATGAAAATGTAGTTTGATGTGTTGCTATGGTTACTTGACTATGGTTGACAAAGGAAAAGTTATAAAGGTGAAGCATCAGCTCAACATTTAGGCCCCTAACTTTCTTACTACTGATCAGATATACATAATATATAGCCTATGTCCATCTGGAATAATGTAACTTTCAAATAGTGAAAGAATTTTTCAAATAGGTGCAGTGGTTCCGGATATTACCCTCCACATACAAAATCCCCTCTCTCTTTATATATTAGTATAGATTAAAGCCGAAACTAAAGCTTGTGCTTGGCGTTTTGTTTATACAAATTTTTGTTTTTCTGGGAATTCGAAATTTTGCTCGCTTAAGTTTATTTGTTATTTCTATACGCCTTTAATGTCAAATTAAATAATAAAATTCATCTATAAATCAAAGAAATAAAAAGTATTCAATGTTCACATCAGATGTTATCTAGATGTATAGACATAACATATAGATGTATCTCTATAAATATATAAGTTATGTAAAAATATAGATACATAGAAATTATGTAATACGTATATTTCTTAACATATTAATACAAAGAATGCCTTTCAATAACAAAATAATGGAAACAATAGCAACATAAAGGAATTATAATCAATGGTTTACAATAATAAATTTTATCTGGGTGTCTGTAAAATAATTATTTAGCTTTTATAATGAGACTAGCTGAAAACACGCGCTTCGCTACGGAGTACATTCAAATTAAATACAACGGTCAACGTAAGCAATTTATGCCAAAATATAAATATATATATTTATAATAAATGCGATGATCAATGTATACAATTGATGTAAAATATATATCTATCTATATATATATATTTATAAAAAAATCGTAAGGGATATGCATTTTTTTTTGGATATTATCCAATCGTCTGCTGCATTAGAAAGAGAAAAAGATATTTCTTTTGTCAATTTAGTTGTTACGCACGTGACGATAAATTTATTGAAAGTACCAGAAAAAGAAATCACGTGATCAGCATTTAATAAATTAAATTCTAAAAATTAATCTTTAAAAATTCACCAAAAATCAGGAAATGGAGGTAAAAATTCGAAAAAAATTTCATTTTGAAGGAATTTTTATGATCTTTCTCGTGATATAAATTTTATAACCCTCAATGTATTATTTTAAATGCAAACGTAAAAAAAGTTTAAAAAACAGCTTAAAAATTTAATTTAAAAAAATCTAAGAAGAATTTTTGAAAAATATTTCTTAGTGCACCCCTACACTATTAGAAGAATCGCCATGCAAAATTTCAGCCCTTTAGGTCCAGCGGTTTGGTCTGTGCGTTGTATGTCAGTCAGTCAGTCAGTCAGTGAATGAATGAGTCAGTTACGGAACTGTTTTATATATATAGATTATCATAACTCTAAATGCACGTCACAACTAATAATATGCGAAATGCGGAGCCTGGCTCTTGCAATACAGAATATTGCAATCGTATGCTAAGAGAAGAAATAAATTTGGTTATTACACAAGGAGCCGGACTCTGAAAATAATTTTGACGTTTTAAAGCAAGAGTTTGCATTATACAAAAGGACAAACAATAAAACAAAAAATATTTTATTATTAGCTAATGTGATTAAAAGTATAAGCCGAAGTGAACGATTTTTTTCCATCGCATCTGATTTCTGTACAAGAATTCGACCACAACTATCAGATGATTCATTACACGCATTGGTATTTTTAAAGTTCCATTATTTGAAGAAAAACTGAAAATATTAATTATTGCCTTCTCCCTTTTTAAATAAATTTATTTTATTTGAATTCGAAACATGTAATAAAACTTTATATCAACAACCTATTTTATTTTACCCGGAAACCCCGAATAACCGTAAAAACCGTAGTCTTTTTACAAAATTAGAAAACCGAAAACCGCGGGTTTTAAAAAGTTCGGGTTTTTAGAAACCCTACTAAGGATTTTGTGTTTTTATTTCCTATGCAGAAACGTGTGGGCATATTCTTTTTTCTTCTAGCTAATACGAAAAGACGAATTACCTAGATCTACCTCGAATAGTGATATGTTTAGTCCTCACGCATGCAGCAAATGATAACAGTGTAGCTCAAACAAACCACATTCAACGCAAGGACACACATTTCGAGTCTAAACAATGAATACACAAACGGACCCGATGTTAGCCTACGTTGGTTGAAAATCAATATTTCAGAAGTGGAAACTAAATTTGATCACCTCCGTGGCAACAGGTGAAACCATCATTTACGCCTACCAATTATTTGATAGCAGAATAGGTTTAATAAAGTGCGTGATGTTTATAGAAACTTTGACTAGTGCTTATTTGGAGATTAGAAACACTGGATTCATGTTTGATTAAGGAGAGAGATAAATTACCCAAAGGTGGATATTCCCAAAGCTCCTGACTACAAGCCTAGAAGTGTCAAAAGTGTTATCTGGTGATAAGGCGGAACAAGAAGGAAAGTATAGGGTGTCAGATCCCCTGAACCTAGGATTTCTAAGGCCCTGGGTGGGTTCCCAATACAGAAAAATTTACATTAACCCTCAAACGGTACAGTGGGGGTCGGATCCGACCCAAGGATGTGTCTTCCCCCTCCCGTACTTTCCCCTCTCATTGCAAGACATCGAGTTGACAAGGAACCATATCAGACAGACCTACTAGACTACCCTACTAGATATAGGAATAAGTAAATACGAGAGTCTTTGTTGAAAAACATTATTCATGATCAAAAGTCAATTTTTAATTTTTTTTTTCGATTTTGAAGGCCAAAAATGTTAGTTTATATTATTTATTTATTTTTACATTTTTGTGCTCGGAAAGTTGGTTTCACTAAATTCTATAACTAGGCAGACTAAATTACATATTAGACCTAATATATATACAACATTCTATGTAAATGCCAAAGATATTTTCTTGGTTTAGCAAAATTACAATTCGTTGGTCATTTTCTCTACAAAAAGTGTTTTATTTCATGTAAAATACTAGCTGAAAACCCGCGCTTCGCTACGGAGTACATTCAAATTAAATACAACGGTCAATGTATGCAATTAATGCCAAAAAATAAATATGTATATTTATAATTAATGCGACGATCAATGTATACAATTGATGTAAAATATATATATACATATAAATCGTAAGGGATATTTATTTTTTTTGGATAATATCTAATTGTCTGCTGCATTAGAAAGAAAAAGAATATTTTTTTGTCTATTTAGTTTTTATGCACGTGACGATAAATTTATTTAAAGTACCAGAAAAAGAAATCACGTGATCGGCATTTAATAAATTAAATTCTAAAAATGAATCTTTACAAATTCACCAAAAATCAGAAAATTGAGGTAAAGGTTCGAAAAAGATTTCGAACATTAAAATTCGAAAATTTTATTTTAAAGGATTTTTTATGATCTTTCTCGTGATATAGAATTTTGTAACCATCAAATTATTATTTTAAATGCAAACTTTAAAAAAGTTACAAAAACAGCTTAAAAATTTAATTTTAAAAAAATCTAAGAAGAATTTTTCAAAAATCTCTCTTAGTGCACCCCTAAACTATAAGAAGAATCGCCATGCAAAATTTCAGCCCTTTAGGTCCAGCGGTTTGGTCTGTGCGTTGTATGTCAGTGAGTCAGTTACGGAACTGTTTTATATACACTGAAGTGCCACTTAATTAGGGATCGTAAAGCCTATGCAAATTTTGTATAGCTGCGCATCATGTATGCGCAAGTGAGGGCGCTGTGGTAACTGCATATATAGCGCGTACTGTGGTTGTTCTGAATTAGTTGTTGGAATTGCCAGTATGGGTAAACTGCCTGATTTAGACGCCTTCGATCGCGGACAAATCGTAGGTGCGCGACGCATGGGC
>OU015500.1:97913757-97923757 GCA_907164885.2 Dolomedes plantarius
TCCCTCCCAACCTGACTCCTCTATCGGAAATCTGCGTGACCAGAAAGGCTGATTACATTGACTAGTATATTATTAAGTCAATATTAATTCGCGTACATTAAATTTCTTTTGTTGGTAATAAAACTTAAGCCATCCGTAGAGTTAGCACCTACTGAAATCACTACATAAATTACTTATAACTTGTAATCCAAAGACCTTGTCGGACTGGGGTGAATCACTCATTTTATAACATAAATCTATACATACAGGGTGTCCATAATTAAAGTCCCACTTTCAAAAGGCTGCAAAAAAAAGAACCACTGGTCAGAATGGCTTCAAATTTGAACTGAATATACTGGAAGAAGGGGGAAACGATTTGGAATTAAAAAAAAGTTCCAAAATGTTACATACATTTTGGAACTTTTTTTTATTAGGCCAAATAGTTTCCCCCTTCTTCCAGTATATTCAGTTCAAATTTGAAGCCATTCTGACCAGTGGTTCTTTTTTTGCAGCCTTTTGAAAGTGGTACTTTAATTATGGACACCCCGTATATAACAGTTCAGTGTCTGACTGACAGATAACGCACAGACCAAACCGCTGGACCTAAAGGGATGAAATTTTGCATGGCGATTCCTCTTATAGTGTAGGGGTGCACTAAGAAAAATCTTTGAAAAATTCTTAGATTTTTTTAAATTAAATTTTTAACCTGTTTTTGTAACTTTATTAAGTTTGCATTTAAAATAATAATTTGAGGGTTATAAAATTTATATCACGAGAAAGATAATAAAAATTACTTTAAAATGAAATCTTTTTGGAATCTTTAACTCCGTTTTCTAATTTTTGATGAATTTTTAAAGATTAATTTTTAGAAATTAATTCATTATATGCTGATCACGTGGTTCCTTTTTTTGTGATACTTTAAATTAATTTTGCGTCACGTGCATAACAACGAAATAAATTGACAAAAAAATATTGAAAAACACGGTTGAAGATAAAATTTAACCACTGGAATAATTGAGATGGAAATTTTTTAAAAATTTAATTCAAAATAGTATGTTTTATGGATATTAAACATACAAATTAATTGCATACATTGACCGTTGTATTTAATTTAAATATTTTCTTCTACATTGTTTTGTATATAAAAATATCCGTTACGATTTTTTATAAATATATATATATATATATATATATATATATATATTGGCATTAATTGCATGCAATGCAATGATCGTTGTATTTAATCTGAATGTACTCCACATATATAACCGTAGCGAATCACAGGTATTCAGCTAGTATATTATAAAAAAATCTACTCTCAAAATAAGGCAATATTCAATTTTTAATAATCTTTTTTTGTGTTAGGTTTAATTGTTTCGTTTCGACATAGTTTATTGTTCTTTAGTAACACCAAAACAGTCGCATGTCATAATTATTTCCCTTTTGCCAAAAAATTTTAATTAACTGCATGAATTATTATGCAAATAAAACACAGAGTTATAATGTCCCACGAATGTATTTAAGAATTGGCCCTGTGACAACCGCATTTAGCCCTTACAAAGGGCAAAACTAGGTGACCTGAAAATTTTCGCCACTTCTCTAACTTAACTTCTAACTTTTTAACTTGTCATCCTAAAACGTTTTATAAAAATAATTGTTTAAGTGCCGTTTATAGAACAGTTGTTAATTACAGCACCTAGTAACTACTAAAAAGAGCTAATTAATAAATTACGATTTCAGCATGTGTTACACAATAAAATGCGTTTACAACATGTCAATAAAGCATGCCAGTAAAAGTAAAATTACGTTTCAATATGTTACTTTAAGTACGAGTTTTACAACGAGGTATTTCCCGAGGACGTGCATTTAGCGTTTAGTAAATACATAATGTGCGGCTAAACAAAATGTCTTTAAAAAGAGTACTTTAAAAGTAACATATGAACACTTTAACAATAGGTTGAAAAAAATCAGTTGACTTTCTTTCAAAGGCGAGAATTTCAAGGGTTTCAAACACCAAGAAGTCTTAATCTCTTAATACTCTACAGAGGAACTCTCTAAACGTTTTCTGTTAGATTTTCTCATTAGTCTGTCGAAGGAGTTTCCCGTAACATAAACTACTTTTCTCTAATGCTAGAGTGTAGAAAGATACCTGTAACTTGATGAGAAAACTTAGGAAGCCATCAGTTTCTCCAGAAAGGTTGATGAGCATAAACAGTTTGGGTCGACAGAAAGGAAATAAAGGTGAAATAGAGTAATGGCTTTCCATAGATTACCGCAACTGAAAAGGGTTATCCCATAAGCTGATAGTAAAAAAATATGTTTATGGTTAAATGAGTACTATGAGGTGAGAAATTAAAGGAAATAGTTGAAATTTATTGAGCACCATAATGGTAAAAATTTTGCTGTAATTCTCTCGAGAGTAACAATTTCTACAACGCATAATGGATTAAACTGTGACTAGTATGTATTTTAATCCTTTCGAGCTTATTAAGAACCCTGGTACTAGACGACACATTGCACGGATGCAGAATCGAACCCCGGTATTGCAAAGATAGTTTTTACTCTGCTTATCACTGTATGTAAGATATTTTTTATATTTATTAATTAATACATAGTATTTAATTCTTAAATTAATAAATAAATTTATTAAAAAATGTATGTTTTATAAAATATAAGAAACTAACTTTCAGTAAAAACAAAAATAACATATCTATGGATAAAAATGTGTCCACGTATGAGTATGTGTGTATATATATGTGTGTGTGTATATATATATATATATATATATATATATATATATATATATATATATATATATATACATACATAATGGAATACATACTTTGACATACATGATTTACATACTGGAATATTTTAACACTATCGGTATAGGCAATTTTCACGGACCTGCAGAAAATGACGTAGGAAGCGGGATAACGTACGAAACGGACAACGTAAAATCGGGGTTTTACTGTACATCTCCTGTAAAGAAAAACCACGATTAATGAAACAGAATTTTTTTTTTTGGTCATAACAATCTATGATAAATGCAGGCGAAAAAGAGCCAAAAGTTGTAAAAAAAATACAATTATCTAACTTTAAAAGTTCTTTGTTAATTTAAATAAGGATTCAAATCTAATTTCAAAGGCTTCTTCATCAAAGACCACTTAATAACACTATTCTTCAATGAAAGGATCACTAAGTTTGTATTAAATACTTATTTACATCAAAGAGGAATTTCAAAGGTTATTTTTTAACACTTCGTTTGACGATAATTTTGTGGTTTGGAAAATAAGGGTAATTTATTTTTAATTAAAACACATTAGATTTATCTCCCTACGCTAGGTATTCGATCAGACCTCCGCAAACTGATATCAAAAGAACGAGGAAATAAATTTTCTAAGGATTTTTTGCCCATCATTTGAACAAACCCGCTATGCAAATGCACCAAAATAATGCTGCACTTTGAAAAAATTATTTCCCACGCAAAGAACTTTGACATCAAAGAATGTAAGAGAATTTTTTGTTTGTTTCTGCCAGTCGATATCACCGTCTGCCGATTTTCGATTTTTCCACACATTTTAAAAACCAACAACATCGATCAATGTTTACCCTGGCTTCAAAAGTTTTAACCTCGTTTCCAACAGGCACAAGAAATAGGAGGACATATTTTCAAACATAAATAACTTCTCTGCTACACTAACTTCTAACGATAGTGGAGCAAGTCTGTAAATTTATATGAACAGATTGATAAAACGTGTAGGAGTATTACCGTTAATCTCTTCAAAAAAATCACCAGACAGTCTTTATTTTTTTTTTACTTTCTTCATAAAATATGAATAGAAATATCCTCATTTGTTTCTTCACCTAATTGGTTAAAACTGTTATCCGTGGTAAAATTCTTAGAGAAGATGGGAAATTTAGCGTTAAATGAAATTTTAATTCCAGAATGATCATTCTAAACTGTTTTTAAAAAATACCACAGCATAATTTAAACTCAAGGATGTCATTTCGAAAATTCTAGTACTAGATTTCATCAACCAAAGAAAACACAATACACAATTAAATAAAGCAGTAAATGCAATATAGCAAAGCGCGTTCTAACCGAGAATAGAACCGTTGCAAAGCCATGGTTCTAAAGCACTGGTTCCTAACTCCAGGGCCGCCCAGAGGGGGGGGGGGGGCAACTGGGGCAATTTGCCCCAAGCCCCCAACTGCCGGAGGGGCCCCAAAAGGCCCCTCTGGCCTCTCCGGCCACCTCCGGCCTAAAAGGTATTTATTAGATTTCCACAGAAAATATAACAAGAGAGCAGTGCAATGAAATATAATAATTATGTTAATCATTCATGAAATAAAATTTTAAGTATGAGTAACTTAATTTGGATGTGTGTTTTCGTCGCTTTCCATTTTTTATTTTTCTTGGGGCCCCCAACAGAAGTTTGCCCCAGGCCCCGTAAAGTCTTTGGGCGGCCCTGCCAAACTCTAAAATCTTAATCACAAATTTAAAGCTTTTTTAATTATAGATACATCTGACAAGCTAATTGCTCTATTTGTAGAATTTTTTCCTTTTCTGGGTACAAATGGTTTCAAAATAATTCGTTTTCTAGATAAATTAAATTTTTCTTCATAAAGTTTTTTATCGTTTTAAAGAGCAAAAGAAAAAAAAACTTTTATGTGAGTAAATTTTTTTCTTTAGGCAACATAATTTCGGAATTTTTGCTCCAAATCACACTCTTCAAAACAATTTTATGGAAATAGACACTGCACGAAATAACACAAAAATAATTTTTTTTTTGGTCGTAACAATCTATGATAAATGCAGGCGAAAAAGAGCCAAAAGTTGTAAAAAAATACAATTAACTAACTTCAAAAGTTCTTTAGATTTGAATCTTTATTTAAATTAACAATTTCAAAGGCTTCTTCATCAGAGACAACTTCAAACACTGTTCTTCAATGAAAGGGTCACTAAGTTTGTATTAAGTACTTGCAATGGAATTACATATATCCCTTTAACACCCGAGCGTTTGAGACTGTTTTTACTATATATTTCTTTCAGTTGAAAAACGCGTATCTGGCGTATTATCGCATCCTCTTATTTAGTACTCAAAAGAGTCAAAATTGTACCATCTGATACACTTTTAAACAACAAATTACAGATGGAATAATCCATTGCAGACACTTTCCAAGTTGAAAGTATGTGACGGAATCATACGTCTTAAACGCTTAGGGGGTGAAAGGGGACAAATTATGAAAAATTCGTTTCTGGGGTAAATACTGATGTACAGATAGAGGTAACAGTTTAAAAATGCAACCGACAATTTAACTCTCGTAGAAACACGTGCTTTCCACATATTTTTTCCTAAAACACTTAGCGTACATTTTTTCATTTCCCATAAGTATTAACCTGAAGACAAGCTCTATAATTTCACATATGCGCTTCACGATTCTTTTTCCTCTTATTCTTTTCAGAAACTGCAATTCTTTTTACTCGCGTAATTGCGTATTGCGATTTTCCTCGATTTATGCTTTTAGATTGTAGTGTGAAACGCATTCATTTTAAGTTTAATGAATTGTTTAAAATTATTCAGGTGCGAAATGTGATAACAAGTGATTCCACCTTGAAAACAAATTCCGTCATATCTTTTATTCAATGCTTCCTTTAAATCGATTTTAAATTTATTCAGCTTATGTTTGGAACATGAAGAATAAAATATCTTACGGGCAAAATTTATATTACTTCAAAGTCGTATATTTTGACTTTAAAACTCTAATCTCTTCAAAACCTGAAGATTTTTCTGTCAAAATAGTAAAATTAGTGAAAGGAACATTTGAATTTGAAAAATTGATAAGTTGTTTATCGTACAGAATTAGAAACATGAAATTCTATTCTTTATTTCTCAGTAATAAGCCATTTCATTAAAAGCCACTTTCAAAATATTTGTTGTCGCTAGGCAACAGAATAGTTATCTGTTTACATAAATTATATGCAGTCGCTACGAAATATTTTGTCGATAAAGTATTTTAGTCTAAAATAGAATTCCTTTCTTCTTTTAAATTTCTGTTTGCAACACACTAAGAATAGAATTAAAAAGTTGATTCTGCATAAACTAATAAGTTATTTTTAGCTCCCTTGTTTTCCATGGTACCGTCTAATGTATAAAGCATTTTAATTGAGAGAAAAAATATATACTCTACCCTATTCAATGTATAATATAAAAAAAAAAGACTTCACAATGGAAAATGAAGACTAATCGCTGAATAGCGAGCAATGTTGAAGTGTGCAGTAAAATCCAATTCAAATATTGCGTTTTAGTTTTTTAAATATCCTTTAAAAGAATGGGTAAACCTGTACTTTTACAATTATTTAGCCAGCAATAGTTTTAATACTATGTAGATTAAATTTTTAAGTATCAAGAGTAACTTACACAATTGCAACTATATTCAAATAAAGGAAAAAGTAATTAAGATATCAAGGTTAAATTTTCTTTAGATATTTCAGTAAATAAATCTTTTGTTTTAGATTCATGAAAAATAATTTTTAATGCCGTTAGTACCTTTTATTTGAAGAACTAAAGCTAACAATCTCAACTTTTGTAATCGTATTTTCACAAATAATATTAAAAAGCATATATTTCATTAATTTTTCTTTAGAATAAATCATATATCATTTGAAAACAAATTTTCCATCTGTACTGGATGAAAATAGATTTCCTTCAATTTTCCGATTTACAAACATGGGTTACAGTCTACAGTTTCGGGAATATATCTATCTGACCAAACCAGTTAGATTATATTTAAGTTCGAAATATTAAGAGAGGAACATATTTCGTGTAATTTTCAACGATCCAGCTACACTTAATAGACAAAAGTTGCTTTAGTGTACAGATTTTAGTTTATATTAACTGAATTTATAAATATTTTGCGTCTAAGTTTTATTCACTAGCAACTGAATATAATAAAAGAAAGAATAAGCCATTTCGCTTTAGTAAAGGCGACATCTTACCAAATATTTTGCGGTTTAAATAACGAAAATTTTCATCCTAGTTTGTCACTGAAAACCTATTTTTTTAACTCTTAAAATATTTGGGTTTTTTTTTTCTGGTGATGAAAATCATATTAAATTATATGTGTTTGACATATGTTCTTTTAACTTCAGGGTGGTCATAAAAAAAACTTTGCCGATATATGGGACCTCTAGCGGCTGTTCCATTCAACCGATCGAGATGAGATTTCAAGTATAGTTATTCAGAGGTATGAGCTCAGGATTCTGTGATCGGCAACATAGTGGCGCTCCCGGTTACGGTTATAGGTATAGAAACTCGAAATTTTCGAATGGTAACGCCTACTTTTACCCGTCGCAAAATGCTCAGCGCATGCGAAAACCCTAAAGAGCGTTGGAACGGTACGTGTATCACACAAAACGGGCGTGTTATGCACGCACAAAAAACAGCTCTGCGAACGGCCAACAAAAACACGATGATGGCACCCACGTGGAAAATGTGTAATCCAAATAAAAGTTTTCTTTTGTCTGATCTGTGCTGTCATCAGGGATTAGTGTCTTGCTTCTGTCATATGCAAATTTCTTCCGTGCGCCCCGATCGTATTTTTGTAGGCCGTTCGCAGAGCTGTATTTTGGGAGTGCATAATGCGTTCGTTTTTTGTGATACACGTACCGTTCCGACGCTATTTAGAGTTTTCGCATGCGCTGAACATTTTGCGAAGGGAAAAAGTGGGCGTTGCAACTTTTGCGTTGCAATTTCAAGTTTCTGTACCTTTATAGGTATACGTTTACGGTTATACGTAAAAGTGAACACCACTTTGTTGCCGTTCACAAAATCTCGAACTTATACCTCTGAATAACTATACTTGAAATGTCATCTTGATCGGTTGAACGGAACGGTCGCTAGAGGTTCATATATCGGCAAATTTTTTTTTTATGACCACCCTGTATTTCTAGAAAATTTTAATTGTGAGTTAAAATGGGTGATTTTTTTCTGGGCTTTTTCTTTACAAATTTCCTGTCTCCATGACGCTTAACTTACTTTATACGACTTCATAAAGTTTTATTTACAGTAATAGAAAACCATCAATAAATCAGTAGCAAAGAATAATGGCAAAGATTTTGGTAACTGAGATTCAAACCCTGGTCTCCAACAACCACGAGGTTAACAATACCAAACTAATTTAACGGTATGAGGAAATCTTGTTTTCCGAATCAAATTCTCAACAGAATGACGTATTGATTTTGCTGCGTTATAAAAACAAATTTCAATCGATCATCGATGAATGATGTTGGCCTCTCTTCATACATCGATGTATGAAGAGGGGCAAAATATAACAGGAGAACACCAAGTTAAACACTTCGCCATGCTCTGAAAAATATCTCTAACCCCATTTTTTATTTACTCAATCTTTTTTTTCCCTCGTGTCAAACTCCTCAGAGTATAAAATTCCCATACATTTTTAGAGTACTGGCACAGCTCCAAAATCGCAGTGAAATGCACTTGAAAAGTATATTGGATGTCAAGATGCGCTACTCTATAGATCTGTATACAACAAAAATGCAAGACTTTCGTCTCTATTTCATTATTGCAAAGATTTATTTTTGTGTTGGCGTCATTATTTTATTCCTTGAAAATTTCAAAATTCAAGACTGAATGCTATTCTTAAGTTTAGAAATAGAAATCGGTGGGGGGGGGGGGGGGAGGAGAGCTAATCAAGGCCAAAAAAAAATTCTGTAAAGGAAATTTTAAAAAGATCCTATATCAAGCCCAGTGAAAAAAATACTTATTTTTATTACAGAAGTTATTTTAAATCATCTTCAATCAAATTTGAATCTTTTCATCTTTGCGTCTATGTTTTATTCAGTAGCAACTGAATATGATAAAAGAACCGATAAATCATTTCGCTTTGGTAAAGGCGACATCTTGCAAATATTTCACGATTTAAATATGGAAATTTTCACCCTAGTTTACCATTTAAAAACATTTTTTAATACTTAAAATACTTGGGTTTTTTTACTGTGTATCAAAATCATGGCAACATCATCGTAAAATCTTGACTATAATACGCACACGTGTATAATTACGCATGCTTGATTTTGCGCGAAATTTTCTGAAAAAATTAAAATTCGACTATAATACGCACCCATAACTTTTCAATATTTTATTTAAAAATTGCACAAATACTTATTAACAAGAATAAAATTTGCAATAAAAATAAGCGAAAACGTCAAATTCGGTAGAAAAGAAACTTAAATTTTTAATTCAAAACAAACAATACTGTCATTTTATCTTAATCGCTTTCACAAGAATACAGCTCATCTATTGTTTGTCGTTTATTCAATGTTTAAAAGTACGTTTTTTTTGCACACGAGTATAATACGCACCCTTATTTTTGCGGACGAAAATGTGAAAAAAATTGCGTATTATACTCAAGATTTTACGGTATACGTTTGGCATGGGTTCTTTTAACTATTTCTAGGAAATTTTAACTGTGAGTTAAAATGAGAAATTTTATCTTGACTTTTTCGTTACAATTTTCACTCTGAGACAGATTTAACTTATTTTATCTCGTAAACGCCTACATAAAGGCTTTATTTACATAAATGGGAAAGCCATCAAATAATCAGTAGCAAAGAATAATTAAACACAGTAACTTTTTTAATGGAAAGGAATTAGATAAAAATTTTGCAAACTCGTATTTTTCCCTTCATTAACTGCCGGATTAAAAATAACGTTATGCATTAAAATGATATAGCCACACGATTAGCAGTGACCAGATTGTTTCAGATCGATATTTTATGTCAAACCTCCTTGGGATGAAAGGCGGTAACGCCAAATGAGTCTTGGAAATGAGGTATTACGAAAGAGGGGCGGGACTATATCGATTTTTTCTGAACACGATTTGCATCACGAAATCCATTAACAAGCTTGCAAAAAAAGTAATTGTTTGAAAGTTTTTTTTTCTTATCTAAAAGGCGAGAAATCCAACATCTTTAAGCATTGACAGTTTCTATGTT